>JAJPUD010003499.1:0-37839 GCA_023553655.1 Myrmecobius fasciatus
CCCCCCCCCAATTCTTTAAAAAAAATAAGTTGTAGAAAAAATGCAGATCTATTTTGCTAGGGAAAATTCATCACTAAGAATCCCTTAAATAAGTGAAATTGCAAGTCCAGTAAACCAAACAAACCATCCAGATTCAACCCATGGTTCTAGGCTATTGAAACCTTTTCAGTCTCTGACTTTGGTATCCAATGTATTATTGATGGCTATCATCTTTGTGTTATCTAGAAATTAAGCACATGTATGATCTATAGGCCTTCATTAAAGTAAAAAAAATTGGTGAAGAGAATATCCAACAGCTAATCCTAAATGGAATGGGCTGCCTTTGAGCTGACTACCACTGGAGGTATCCGAATAGAGATTGGATGACAGACTATCTGCCAAACTTTAAGTTTTTGATTATTTCCTTTTGTAAAGGGAATTCTTGAATTAGGAGGAAAGTTGGTATGGAAGAAGTCTAAGGTGGTTTCTTTCCAACTCTGTATTTCTGTTTCTATGACTACAGCCTTCTAATAAACAAATCATTGTGGTGAAAATAGAAATATCAACACAGTCATAATCTAATAAATTTAATGACTGATTGTTGGGTATTATTAGCTGGTTCACAGAATATTTATTATGGAATATTTAAAAGAAGTGTGATACAGTTAAAAAAAATAAAAAAGGTGTTGGCCCTGAAGTCAGAAAAAAGACCTGAATTTGATTATCACTTTGGACAGTTACCAGCTATGTGATGTTGGAAAAATCACTTAAATTTTATGAATCTCAATTCTCTCACCTGCAAAATGAAAGTGATAATTCCTGAAGGACCTAATTCCCTGAGTTATAGTGAGGAATAAATAAGATAATATATGGAAAGCACTTTTCAAAAACTTAAAACATTAATAAAAAGCTATTGTCTTATTCTCAATGTTATCATTTTTCTGAGAACCATTTATTGAACCAAATTCTACTTTTCTGTAATTTCCTTTCATTAATTGTAATTATCAAAGATACTCAACAGATATTTATTAAGCAGCTACTTAAGGCAAGGCATGGGAAATACAAAGATGAAAAAAATATTGTCCCTCCTCTCAAGGAATTTATAATCTGATAGTTATGTCCTAATTCATAGATTTGATAATAACATGTATATTTGTATGTGTTCTAAACAACCATAGTTACATTTGCATCTATAGCTAATCTAGATATATATTTATATTAATTCTGACCTGAGGCTCCAATAAGCTGTAGCATATGCAAGAATCAGTAAAATTGTTTGGGATATGAGCTAAACAAAGTTGAAGGGAATGAACAGGACTACAACCTGTTGGTGAATTAGGCAGAAGGGAAGTGTCTACCCCAAGCATAAAAAGGCTAGAATGGATGAATGAGAACAATCTATTCCAATGGCCATGAAGGCAATTAAAGCAGAGGCTGTGGAGCACTCAGAGTTTGGTCAGACATTGAAGATGACAAGGTCATTCACTGCATCCTGGATCATCACTAGTCATCTTGACTTTTGTCTTGCCACTGAATTTTGATGACTCAGGAAGAGAGAATGAGGCTGATGTTTTGTGCACTTGCCTCACTTAAATCCAATTTTGGGACAAGTCAACATATTACAATGTGATATCATTGATCCTCTTTGAAAACAAAAGATGAACAACATTCATATCTATATCTGCATCTACATCAATATTTAACATTATCTATCTAGTCTAATTTAAGAAATAATGAAGTAAGAGTTCATAGAGATTAAAGCTAGAAAAGATCTTAGAGAATTTCTACTCCAACTCTCTTCTTTTACAAATGAGGAAACTGAGGTTCATGGAGATAAAGTGAACTGTTAAAGAGATCACACATATTTAATGGATAAAATAAGAACATAATGAGAGTATTTATTGACCTTGTCCATTTTTCTTTCTTCTATGCAATACTTTTTTACTTACATTAAAAAAAAATACTCCAAGCAAGGTCCAATAAAAGTTTCCTTTAATGTTGAGGTGACTAGTTCAATTGTTTTAATCTATAATTTTAATCCATTAACTTGAATTTTATTCAGATAAAATCAAGAAATTATTGCATATAATTTATAATATAAATGGTAAATTATAATGAAAATAGCATGAAATATAAAGATTTATTTAGTGATCATATTTATAATTTTCATATTTATAATGCATAATAACTATAATGCTAATGTGATAGATGGACTTTTCCCCCTCAAACTATGTCACCAGTGATATTGCCTCTTGAATTTATTTTCAAATGTTAATTGAAGTAAATATTTCATATTTATAACAGCTACTACAGAAAAACCAATTTCACACAAATAAGAAGTAACTAACAGTAGTAAAATTTATATCACTTTGTTTGATAAACCAGAGAATTATTTTTTCACCCATGGCCAAAAGATTAATGAGCCATTCAGGTTTGGATGCTTTTTTCAACCTATTATCTCAAAACAAATCTTTTAAACGATTCTTTTTCAGATGGAATAATAACAAATGTATCACATTTGTCAATAGCAAGTGGGTTTCCAGATTTGTATAACTATCTAAGTTTTTAAATAAAATCAGAATTGCTTCTCTAGATTGGTTAAGTGCTTATTTTTTAAAAAAATCTTTCCTTTCTTCAATTTCATTTGCAAGGAAAATATTTCTTGAATTAGGAAAGATTGTTTTCAACATTTATTATCCATAGCTCTAACTTTTTCACAAATATAATTATTTTGTTTTTACAGATCAAAGTTAGAATATACAGTCTTTTGTTTTATTTATTTAGAGTGGTCAGTTTTCAAAACTATCACCAAATAAGCAAAAGTCTGAAAGGGAAATTGTTATAAAAATGAATTTTGTATTATAATAACTAAGAAAAATGGCATTTTCTCTTTCTTCTGTAAAGATAAAATTTGCCTCTCTGCCCCCCCCCCCATAGACATAGAAAGCAAAGAATAGCTAATGGGGGCAGTTAGGCTTTCAATTGTTAAGTTGGGATAGATTTATGTACTAGGAATCAGGAGACCTCACACATTTATTAGCTAAGAAAGACTGGGCAAGTCACTTAATCATAGTCTTCCTCAGTTTTCTCATCTGCAAAATGGAAATAATAGCCTCTAGGGTTGTTTTGAGGATAAAATGAGATAATGTTTGCAAAGGGATTTGCAAATATTAAGGCCCTATATAAATGCTAGCTATTAGTATTAGTTATTATTGTTAATACTCAGGATTCCTTCATAAAGACTGAAAACCCAGAAGATTTCCAAAAAGAGACAATGTGATTTTTTTTCCTTTCCCACCTCCACCAGTGATCATGTATATATTTTTGAATGGGATCTACTTGAGCAACAAGAGTAGCTTCATTCAAGATGGAGCAGAGACAAATACTCCAGATAGACATAGATGTTTAAGGATGTCATTTTAGAGAGAAGCAATAACAACTTTTAAGAGCAATGTCTCTGATAATAGATTAAAAAAAAAAAAAAAACAAAACAAAACCCCAAAGCCACCAAACTTCAGTACTGACTTTAAAAAAAAGTGTTAGCAATGGAAATCAGAAGTCAAACTGTGGCAAAGAATAGATAAAAGGAGCCTAGATAAAATACCTATCCAGAAGAGAAGCTATATCCAGGATGATAGGATGGAAATTCATGGGAATTTTATATGAAGAGAAAGGACTTTTAGGCTCTACAGTACCAGGAGTTCTGATTTGCTCTGGCTATGTTCCTTATCAGAATGCCTCCCTATTCTTAAGCTCTAAGTTTGTGCCCAGTCTTCCTAATTATGGTGTGACATTCCTAAGTACAGCCCATATTTATGAGGAGAATATTTGAATCACTTGTTCTAACTGCCAATGTAGTAAATGCTTTTACTGACATTTGGTATGACTACTGGCTAATTGTTAAGGGAAAGTACACCAGTGGGGACTTATGAGCTATAATACTAGTGCAGATCTACAGGATTATTCCTAGAACCCAAGGTAAGTAATTGCCTTCTTCGCTCATAATTTGTGAATGTAAATTGAAAGAAGTGCCAGAAGAAGTGCTATCTTTCAAACACCCTGGAAGTACTTTGATACAATAAAGACAGAGTGTTTTGCAATGATATAAAAATGTCCAGTGTGTTTTCTTCATATCATTGCACAATCCTATGAAGTCTTTATTTTACTGGAATGTTTCTTATGAAGTTGATTACTGTTGTAACAACCTGGAAAAGCTCTGATCCAGCCTCATATTTTTCACAGCAAGTGACTGTGAAAATGTAATGTGCCCAAGTTGTACAAAGGGTCACATTTTAAACTAATGTTTATAGAACTGCATTTCACTGTGATTCATCAGTGCATAGACCAAGAGAATCCTTCCACATTATACCTTTTTAATTTTTTAAAGATTTGTTAATTATATTGTATTTTATTTTCATATGTCATTGACATAAAAGGATTTTCAACAGAACAGATATTTCCTAACATCAGTTTCAGTGCTATCTTTAATTATATCTATTATGTATATTATCCATTTACAAGGCAAAATAAGAAATATTTTAATTTCTCAAATAACTGATTACAAACGTCTTCAAAAATACAGACAATTCTTCCTCTCACAGTATTATCCATATGTGAAACTAGTCACAGTTGTTTTGCATGTAATTCACCAAGTGTTATTTTGATTGTAAAAATTACTTCAGATTATAACTACTGTTCTCTTTCCAAATAAGGCTTTCTACTTTTCACTCTTAGATCTATACTTATTATTAGAGTAATCCTTTTGATGTGACAGACATGGTTTTTGAAAAAAATTATTATTGCTTATTAAAAACATTTAATTTTCTTTGAAAAATTATCTTGTCAAGTGACACTTGAAATCATGAGAATGGATGAGTTCTTTAAGGGGGAGAATGGAGAGCAGAAGCCTAAGGACTAAGGCTCCAGAAATGCTGCCTTTGGTGATGAAAAATGCCAAACTCTAATAGCTTTGTTCTGTATTCATTAATGAATAAAAGCAGATCTGGGAAAAAAAAGAATAATTTATCTTGTATTGCCTATGGATTCTGTATGGATACATTCAAGCTGTCATTTCAATTTATTAGGTTTAATACTATCTGCATTTGTACAAACAAATGCAGTGGTCTTTCCACTCCAGCCATAATAATATTTATGAATTGCAATGATAAATACAACAGATTGGGTTTTCTGGATTTCTTTTCTTTGTGGTTTTGTATTTCCTTTATTTAAATAGACTCAAATAGTTTTGCTCATATTAGTTTCAGCTGCTCCAGTGGATTTCCTTTTCAAACCAGATTTATGTTTATCTATATATATTAAAAAACAACCAGATCAGATTCTACTCCTTAAAGATTAAAGAGAATAAAATATTAAAGACAATTAAATTTAAATTTAATTATTAGAAATTTTAAATGCAATTTTTTAAACCAGCTAACTATATTGTACTTGTCAAAATGATATTTTCAATAAAAATTTTACATTGCTTTTTTTCAATGAAGGCAAAGGTAAAAATAAACAAAAATGACACTAATACTATGGATTTGCTTCATCTGAGAGTGAATGTAGCACAGCAAAAATTGAATACAGCATATATGTATACACACATATATAGTCAAATTTTAGTCTCTCTGTGCTTAATTTTAATGAAGATATGATATATAATTGTCCTCTTCATTTGTCATGGGCTTATGGTGCAAAAAAGTTGAATCATTGTGCTGCTTTCTTCATTCAAAGGAGAAATGTGTAAACTTCAAGTTAAATAATCTTTCTTAAAAAGTTAAAAATACTCTAATAGCTGCTGTTTCCTAATATTCATTTTGACAAGTACAACATAGGTGCCTGGTTTGAAAAAAACATTTTCAAAACCCTACTCTTACTGTGGGGCATACCCCATTGTTTGCAAAATTCTTTCCTTATGCCTTTATCACAAAATTTCTCTATTATAAAAATTTAATGACATTTATTTGAGCAATACAATCTTGTTTACTTAGAAAACCCCAAAGAATTAGCAAAGAAACTGAGACATTAGCTTTAGTAATATAACAGGATGCAAAATAAATCCCTAAAATTGTCAGCATTTCTATATAGTAATAATAAAATCTAGGAGGAAATCAGAGAAAGGAAAATTCCAACAAAAATAGCTACAAAATGCACAACTTGGAATCAATCTACCAAATACAGTTACAAAACACTTTTAAGGAAACAGTTAATTCAATAATTGGAGAGATCTTTATTGTTCACAAATCTCATTCAAACACAATAAACATGACAATATATAGAAATTGTTTGCTTTAGTGCTACACAAATCAAAATATCCAGTAGGTACTTTGTAGAGACAGACAAAATAATAACAAAAATTATTTATAGGAACAAGAGGTCCAAATTCCCAGAGAAATTATAAAAATTTTAAGAATGAAAAAATTATAGTACATTTTCAATTCAAGTCAATAGTCAAAACAATTGTTTGATACCAGTTTAAAAACAGAAAAAGTAGATAACTTAAATAAACAAGATAAGAAAAATAAAAAAGCAACATATTTTTATAACTAAATGATAAATAAACCTGAGAATATAGATTATTTGGGGAAAACTTCTATTTAACATGAGAATTACTGGAAAAATTAGAAAATGGTTTGGAAAAATAGCTTTGGAGTAACATCTTACATCATATACAATATTATCCTAAAAAGGGATATAATAAAATGATTATGCTAAAAAAATCATTAGAAGAAAACAATATTGTGTACCTTTTACAATTATAGCTAAGGAGAAAATTCTTAGCCAAATAAATGTCAAAGAAAATCACAAAAACAAAATAGACAGTTTTGATACCAGGAAATTAGAAAGTTTGTGATCAAACAAAATAAATTCAACTAGGATAAGAAGGGAAACTGTCAAGTGGGGCAAATAATCTTTGTGTAAAATAACTCTACTATGGATCTGATATCTAAAATCCACCTTTTTCAGGTTTCTTTAACCTCTCTTAACTTTCCCTCTGTTAGTCATTTCATATTTATTTTGCATATAGTTTGCTTTGTATATATTTGTTTTCAAGTTTTCGTCTATCAGTAAGTCCCTTGAGACAGGGACTGTTTTTTGCCTCTTTTGTTTCTACAGCATTTAGCATAGTGTCTAGCACATATCAGGCACTTAATAAATGTTTATTGATGGATTAATTAATATTGATAAGAGTCCAAAAGCCATTTCTTAAAGAACAAATAACCCAAGGGTATAAATAATCAAATTTTAAGGAAAATTATAAATTATTGACTATATGAAAGATTGCCTCAAGTCACTAAAAATAAGATCAATACAAATTATAAGAACTTTCAGATTTTGCCTCACATACAGTAAACTGACAAAGATAACCAATGTGGGAAATATGTCACATGGGAGAAGCTATAGGAAGATAGACAAATTAATACACTGTTCATGAAGTCATGAACTGATCAAACCATTATGAAAGGAAATGTTGAATTGTGCTTTTTTAAAAAAGTGGCCAATTCTTCTTAACAATGTGGTGATTCAAGGCAATTTCAATAGCTTTGGGATGGAAATCAGCATGCACAACTAAAAAGAGAGAACTATGGAGACTGAATGTGGGTGGAAGCATGATCTCTTCATCTTTTTTATTTGTTTTTTTTTTCTTTCTTGTGGTTTTTTCCCTTTTGGTTTGATTTTTCTTGCACAAGATGACAAATATAGAAATACGTTTAAAAGAATTACACATATTTAACTTATATCGGATTGCTTGTTATCTTGGAAAGAGGAATATTAAGGAAGAGGAGAAAAATCTGAAACACAAAGTCTTAAAAAAATGAATGTTATGTTCAAAAATGTTTGTGACACATGTGCAAGAATGTTTGTGGGAGCCCTTTTTGTAGTGGCTAGAAACTGGAAACTGAATAGATGCCCTTCAATTGGAGAATGGCTGAATAAATTATGGTATATGAATATTATGGAATATTATTGTTCTGTAAGAAACGACCAGAAGGATGATTTCAGAGAGGCCTGGAGAAACTTGCATGAACTGATGCTGAGTGAAATCAGCAGAACCAGGAGATCATTATACATGGCAACAACATTATATGATGATCAATTCTGATGGACATGGCTCCCTTCAACAATGAAATATTTCAAAACACTTTCAATTGTTCACTGAAGATAGCCATATACACCCAGAGAGAGGGATGTGAAATGTGGACCACAACATAACGTTCTCATATTCTTGATTGATGTTTGCTTACATTGTGTTTCCTTTATCTGATATGTCTTTTGTGTAGATACGATTTTTCTTGCACAACAATAAGTTTGAAAATATGTGTATATATATATATATATTCAATTTGCCAATATTTTAACATAATTAACATGTAGTGGATATCCTGCCATCTAGGGGAGGAGTGGGGAGTTGGAGGGAAAAACTTGTAACAGAAAGCTATGTAAGGGTTATTGTTGAAGAATTACCCATACATATGTTATGCAAATAAAATTTTAAAAAAAGTTTGTGACAGCCCTTTTTGTAGTGGCAAGAAACTGGAAATTGAGTAGATGCCCATCAGTTGGAGAATAGCTGAATAAGTTATGGTATATGAATATTATGGAATATTATTGTTCTGTAAGAAATGATCAGCAGGATGATTTCAGAGAAGTCTGGAGAGACTTACATGAACTGATACTAAGTGAAATGAGCAGAACCAGGAGATCATTGTACACTGCAACAAGATTATACTTTGATCAATTCTGATGATCATGGCTCTCTTCAACAATGAGATGATTAAGACCAGTACCAATGATCTCATGATGAAGAGAGCCATCTACACCCAGAGAAAGGGCTGTAGGAACTGAGTCTGGTTCACAACATAGCATTTTAGTTCTTTTTGTTGTTTGCTTGCATTTTGTTTTCTTTCTTATTTTTTTTTCCTGTTTGATTTGATTTTTCTTGTGCAGCAAGATAATTGTATAAATATGTACACATATATTGGATTTAACACATATTTCTACCATGTTTAACATATATTGGATTACTTAAGAAAAAAATGAATATGATATTTTTAATGTGGCAAAACTTTTATATAAAGGGATACTACAGATAAGATAGAGAAAATATTTACTAAAGGCTTTCTGTATCCCAGCCAGTGTGCTCAGCTCTGAGAATACAAATAAAGCAAAACAAAAAACAATACAACAAAAACCCAGTTCCAGCCCTTAAGGAGCTTGCATTTGAATGGGACAGACAACACACAAAAAGGAGCTTAAAAAGTGTGTGTGTGTGTGTGTGTGTGTGTGTGTGTGTGTGTGTGTGCATGTTTTGGGGTAGGTATTCTATAATTCTTATCTCTAGAATTTCCTGATTAAAAAAGCTAGATGGCACAAAAGTGCTAAGCCTCAAGTCAGGAAAAAATTGAGTTCAAATACAACCTCAGACCTTTACTAGTTGCATGATCCTAGCCAACTCACTTTGTCTGCCTCAGTTTCCTCAATTGCAAATTGAGAATAATAATTTACTTTCTTTCCTGAGTTGTGAGGAACAAGGAATTTGTGGTCTTCATAAATCTTTTTTCTTTCCTTCAATTAGTCTATCTTTTTCACTGCTACTAGAATAATATTCCTAATGCATATTAGTTCATGCCAAATATTGATCAAAAACTTCAGTGACTATGGGTTTTTATACATATCTATATATTCATATGCATGTATGTAAGACCATACTATGATTGTTTGTTCTTTGTTTCTCTAAAGGCAGATAACACCTTCTGTCATAGTCCTTCTGTCATAAGTCCAAGTTTTTCCATATTTTTCAAATTTCACCATCTCTTTATTTTTATACCACAGCATATTCTGTCATATTGTCTAATTAATTTAAATAGATTCAATAAATATTGATTAATATGGCTGACATATGGTACAATTTCCCTATTTTTTTCAGTTTTGATTAAATCTATTTTAGTTTTAACTTTTTCAGACATCATGATTACTACCCCTGCTTTTTGTACATAATAAATTCTGCTCCTGGTATTTATTATATATGTATGTGTTTTATCTCTTATTTCCTATCACTCCTGATTCTTCTACTTTACTTCTACTGGTTATCTTGCCTTCATATACTGAACCTACCACCTCCCCAAGATCCCTCCCTTATCCTTTCCCTCATTCTTTCTCCATGCCCTCTTCTTTCTATTTAAATAAAGAAAACTTTTATTGACTTCTATGTTGTTCCCTCTTTGTCCCATTCCCATTAATCTATACACCCTTCTATATATACCCTCCCATCACTTTCCTTCACCTTCTTATTTCTTTTTAAAGTTAGAAGATTTTTATTCCCTTCTAAAATGTATGTGTTATTTTCTCTTTAACCCTGATCTGATGTAAGAGTACTTCTAAAAATCCCTCCTTTTTCCTCTTATTTTTCTTATATTTCCTTATCCCTTTACCTTTCTTATTCCCTTATGCTCTTTTTTCTTTCTAAATTTAAAATAGTTCTGTACCCTTTTTGATATATATGTTTTGCTCTCTCTTTAACCCACTACTGAAGAGAGTAAGGTTCCAGAACTACCAGCCTTTTAAAAATTTGCTCTGTGTGAGTTTTTCCTCTCATACTTCATTTGTATAAGGTAATTACTCTTTTTTTACTTTTTCCTACATGGATTTACTTTTTAGAATACCATCATACTCAGCTCTATTCAATCTTTCTAAACTATCCAAACACTAATGAAAATCTTAGATATACATTTTATGTTTCCACATATAAAACATCAAGTTTCTTATTCTTGAGGCCCTTATAATTAATCTTTGATGTTTACCTCACATTTATCTTTTCTCTTTTTGCTTTAATATTTTTTATTTTCCCTAGTTGCATATAAAACAATTTTTACATTTATTTTTTAAATTTTGACTTCCAGATTCTCTCTCCTCCCCACCCCCCATGTTGAGAAGGCACATGTGAATTTATATAAAACATTTCCCATAAAAGTCATGTTGTGAAAGAAAACACAGATCTCCCATACATACACCTCAAAAAAAAAACCTCAAGAAAAATGAAGTTTAAAAAAAATTGCTTCAATTTGTATTCTAATACAATCGTTCTTTTTTCTGGGTTAGATAGTATTTTTCATCATAAGTTCTTCAGAGTAGTCTTGGATCATTGTATTGCTGATAATAGCAGTCATTCACAGATGATCATCCTAAACATTATTACTTTGTGCATAAAACATTTCATTTTACATGAGTTCATGGAGGACTTTCCAGATTTTCTGAAAACATCCTGCTCATCATTTCACATGTCACAATTTATTCAGCCATTCCCCAGTTAATGGGCATCCCCTAATTCTTTGCCTTGAGAAAAGAACTTCTATAAGTATTTTTGTGTATATAAATTCCTTTCTTTTTTTTAAATCTCTTTTGGGTCTCAGGCCTAGTATTGTTAGGTCAAAGGTTATGCATGATTTTATATCTTGTATCTCCTTTCCTTCCTACTTTCTGGCAGGCTAAGATAGAGCTATATATCCATATTGAGGATGTATATTACTTCTTTTTTGAATACATTCTAATAAAAGTTAAAGTTCACTCACTCTTCCTCCCATCACCCTCTTCCCTTTCACTGTAAAAGGTTTTTGTTTGTTTGTTTGTTTGTTTGTTTTTTTAATGGCAGACAATTTATACCATTCCACATTTTTCTTTCATCCCTAAATTTTAATTTTTTAGATATTATCTGTTCATATTAAACTCACACCTGTGCCCTCTATAAATACTCCTAACTGCCGTAATAATGAGAAAATTCTTATGAGTTACAATTATCATCCTCCCATGTGGGAATGTAAACATGTAAACATTGAGTTCCTTATTGATTTCCCTTTCCTGATTTCTTCCTTATGCTTCTCCTGATTCTTGTATTTGAAAATCAAATTTGCTATTCAGCTCTGATCTTTTCATCACAAATGCTTGAAAGTTCTTTATTTCATTGAATAGTCACCTTTCTCCTGAAGGATTATATTCAGTTTTGCTGGCTTGGTAATTCTTGTTTGTAATCCTAGCACCATTGTTCTCTAGAATATCATATTCCAAAACCTCCAATCCTTTAATATAGAAGTTGCTAAATCTTGTGTTATCCTGACTGTGGCTCTACTAGAATTGTTCTTTCTATGTACTTACAATATTTTCTTCTTGAACTGGGAGTTCTGAAATTTGACTATAATATTCTTGGGAATTTTCATCTTGGGATCCCTTTAAGGAGATGATTGGTAGATTCTTTCAATTTCTATTTTACCCTCTGGTTCTAGAATATCAGAACAATTTTCCTTGATAATTTCTTGAAAGATGATGTTTAGGCTCTTTTACTGATCATGGCTTTCAGGTAGACCAATGATTTTTTTTTATTATTATTGTTTTTATTTTTTTGCTTTTTTGCTGAGGCAATTGAGGTTAAGTGACTTGCCCAGGGTCACACAGCTAGGGATAGACCAATGATTTTTAAATTATTTATCCTGGATTTATTTTCCAAATTGGTTGTTTATCCAATGAGATATTTTATGTTGTTTTCTATTTTTTCATTCTTTTGGTTTTGTTGTATTGTTTCTTAATTTTTCATAAAGTCATTAGCTTCCATTTGCTCAGTTCTAATTTTTAAGGAATATTTTCCTGAGGGAGCTTTTAAAGTATTTCCTTTCACATTTGACCAATTTTGCTTTTTAAAGCATTATTCCCCTCACTAGCTTTTTGTATTTCCTTTTGCATCACTCTTCTCTTCCCAATTTTCCCCTCTACACCTCTTATTTGATTTTTAATATCCCTTTTGAGTTTTTCTATAACCTGAGACCAATTCTTATTTTTATTGGAAGCTTTGGATATAGGAACTTTGACTTATCTTTTTCTGAGTGTGTATTTTGATCTTCTTTGTTACCATAATAATGTTCTATGGTCCAAATATTTTCCCTTGTTTGCTTATTTTTCCAGCCCTATTACTCAGCTTTTAACTCTTTGTTAAAGTAAAGTTCTATTTTCAGGGTTGAGTCTCAAGCTTTAGGAGTTTTGTGCAGTTGTTTTCAGAGATGCTTCTAGGGACCTGTAAGTTTTCAGTTCTTCTAAGATGTTATAATCCAAGAAGAAATATGTTTGAATGACCACAAGCACTCTTTTCTGCCCTGGAACTGTGAGAAGAGTCCTCACTCCACTGTGATTGTAAGTTCTGATGTGTTAAAGCAAAAGAGTCCTTCTTCAGTGCTAGTAAAGAGACCTCCTTCTGACTAGTTTGACCCACTCACTAACTGTGAGCTGAAATATTTGGAAGCAGCCACCACTGCTGTTGCTGCTGCCAGTTCTGTGGTTCTGAAGGCCCACTCCTGGTTTGCTGATTTCCCAAACCCCTCTCATTTAGTGAGACAAACCTTTCCTGCTGACCTTTTAAGTTGTCTTTACTGTCTATGGACTGAGAGGTCTAGAACTCTCAGGTGCTGCCACTGATTTAGTGGCCCCAAGATTTGCTCCTGATTTGCTGGGGCCAGAGCTACACTGGGCTCCCATCCTAGTACCACAGACCTTTCCTTCTGACTTCCTAAACTGTCTTCAGCTGGAAAATTGTTCCATTCCATATTGCTGTAAGTTTTTATCCTCTAAGATTTGTTCAGAGGGAGGTTGAGAGACTCCCTGCTTTTACTTGACCATCTTGGCTCTGCCTTTCTTGGATCTTATATGTCAAATTTTCTATTAAGTTCAGGTCTTTTTGCAACAAAATTCTGAAAGTCTGTCAATTCATTGAATGTCTTTTTGTTTTATTCAGGATTATGCTTAACTTTGCTGGGTTATGATATTTTTGGCCACAACCCCAGTTCTTTTGTTCTTCTACATACAATGTTCTAAAACCTGTGGTCTTTTAATGTAAATATTTGAATTTTTTTTTGTTGTTGTTGCTTATAAATTTTTTTTCCTTAACCTGAAAGTTTTGGAATTTGATTATGATATTCCTGTAAGTTTTTTTCATAGAATCTCTTTTAGATGATGATCAGTGGATTTTTTCTATTTCTATTTTCCCCTCTCATTCTAACTTCAAGACAATTTTCCTTAATTATTCCTTGTATTTTATATAAAGATTCTTTTTTATTATGGCCTTCTGATAGTTCAATCATTCTTTTGTTTTTTTCTTCTTGATCTATTCTCCAGATCAATTACTTTTCTTATAAGATGTCTCATATTCTCTTCTATTTTTTCATTATTTCTTGATCTCCTATAACTTTGCTGGCTTCCTCTTGATCAATTCTAATTTTCAAAGATTAATTTTCTTCCTTAAGATTCTGTCTTTCCTTTTCCAGATGGTTGATTTTCTTTTCATAATCTTCTTTTTTTTCTTGGATTATTCTTATTAAAAAATTTCCTTAATCTCTCTCATTTGGTTGTTAAAGCTATTTTGGGGGTCTTTTCAATAACTCTTAAGCTCTTCTATAACCTGAGACCAATTCTTATTTTTATTGGAAGCTTTGGATATAGGATCTTTGACTGATATTTTCTTCTGAGTGTATGTTTTGATATTTTTATTTTTAGGCAGGTGATCATTTGATGTTGCTTTTTTGAAATAGAAGAGGCTTTTTTTTTTTTTGCTTCATTATCCTCCTTTGAAGAAGATCCATGGTCTTCTCTATTCACACAGTAACTTTATATGACTGGATTCTTTTTCCTTTGCCTACTCATTTTAAAAAGTTATTATCTATAGCTGCTTGTTAGTGTAATAACCTCTAGTCCTGGGATCTGGGGGTAATGCTTCTGATTATCCCATCTGATCTGGAAGTGAAAGCAAGAACTTCATTCTCCTATAAGTACTCACAGCTTGAAGGGTCACTGTCCCACTGCTTCTGCACTTACCAGGTATATGCTGGTTCCTTCTTATCCAGGGCCACATGTCAGCAGCACTGCTGGGCCTGTTGCTTTTTATCAGCAGAGAGTTCCTCAAACTTCCGGTCAGATGTAGGCTCTCTACACTATCTATGAGGTGAAAACTCCTGTGGCTAGGGCAGGGGCTGTCTTCCAACTCTGCTAGTCCCAGGGTTTTCTACTTCCTCTTTCAGTGGAACTAGACTGGATATGTTTACACTTCACACTATCCAAATCTCAGTCTTAGTATCTTTCTTCATATCTCCAATTGTCTGAGGAGGACCACTGTTGTGCCTCAACTTTTGTTTACTTACTCTATGTTCACCATAAAGCACAATTTTGTCTTATTTGTAGGGGAGTTCTAGAAAGCTTGGAGTTTTCTGACCTATTCTGCCCTCTTCCCAGAATCCTCTCTATATATTTTTAGATTAAAGTCCAAACTTTTTAGCCTGGTTTTGAAATCCTGGCAGTATCTGTTAGCAGTTTCCCTTTCTAAGCCACTCCTTACTTCACTGATCCCCTCATTCTCACATAACCTATACTCCAGGAAAGAAGAATTTTTTGCCATCCTCAGATCATATATCAATGTGAAGTAACCATAGTAGAATGCTGGGCTTGTAGTCAGAAAGATCCTAGTTTTAAATTATGCTTCTAACTGTATGATCATGAACAAATTTTTTAATTTCTCTTTCCTTCATTACCCGTAAAATGGAGATTCAAAATCCCTGTAGTATCTATCTTCCACAGGTGTTTTGAGATGCAAATGTAATAATTTCTGACTAGACTACTTATTATTACAATCTTTGTTGGTAACTTTGCTTATATCACTATCTATCCCTAAAAGGGATTCTCTAACTGTTCAGCCTTTGAAAGGCTTCACCCAAACTCTAAAATCCTGTTCAATGGCCAACTCTGTCATGAAATCTTCCTAATCCCCCCCCCCCCAATCATTTTAGCCATTTGATCCTAGAGTAGAGTGGAAAGAGGACCCAGGCTCATATCTCAGCTTTTCCATTTACCAATTGTATGACCTTGATCAAGTGACTTAGGATCAAAAGATCATAGATGTAGAATTGGATGGCATCTTCCAAGGATCAATTTAGTCCAACCACTTGGATTCAGTCCATCTCATGGATGAGGAATTAAGGTGCATAAAAGGTCAGATTTACTTAAGGTCACATAGTAGTAACTAACAGAGTCACTTCTCCATCTTTTGGCTTCTCCATCTATCAACAATCAACCAATCAACATCATTTTTTAAAGCACCTTCCATGGGCCAGATACATAGATGCTGGATGTTAGGGATCAAAATACAAAGTACAACAATCATTCCACTTATATTCCAATAATATATATATAATATATATACCAATATAAACATAAAGAGAATAAATAAATGCAAGATAGTTTAGGAGAAGGGCCACAGTCTGTGGTGCAATGGAGAAAATCAGGGAAAAAATCCACTTAGAAGGTAGTGGTTAAGCTTTTTCTATAAAGAGAGATAGAGATTTTATGAGGTTGTGTAGAAGGGGCAGTACTTTCAGGCATGAGGTACAGCCAATGCAAAGGCAGAGAGACAGGAGATGGGATAAAGAAGAGAGAGAAGTACAGTTTGAATAGATTGCAGTGTGGAAAGGGAATTATGTTTAATGAGATGGAAAGATTGGTTTAGAGCCATATTGTGAAAGATTTTCAAAGTTAAACAGAGTTTATAATTTAACCTGAAGCAATAGGGAGTTACTGGAGTTTGTTGAATAAGGGAATGATATATTCAGGTCTATGTTTCATGAAAATCATTTTGGGAACAATATTGAAAATGGACCAGATTTGAGAGAGAATTGAGAGAGGCTGCTATATAATCAAGGAGAGAGATGATAAGGACCTGAAGGAAGGCTCTATAAAACAAAGGGATTTGATTAGATAACTTTTAAGGGCTGCCTGCTCTAAATCTATGATCCAGCAACATTTAATTGTCAGAGAACCTATAGATGCTATAGGCTGCTGGCCTTATTTCAATGGAGAGTGAAACAAGAACAGGGGGTTGGGGGGTAGTAGAGCATCTCCTGCTCTGCAAAACCAAGTTTGAAAGCCTGCAGATGGCCTCCACTAAATGAGCCCAACAAATTGCTGTAGGCTTTTTGTAACTGCTCCAGACCCTTCTCTTGACCTGCTTTGTTTCCTGTCTTGCTGATTTATGACTGTGGTTCATGACTCTCATTTTCATTTCCACTCCTGGGCCACCGTGGCTGAGTTCTTTGATCCAATGTGCTATATTATTCAGACACACCCCTTTGTATCAGAACCTTCAAGGAGATGTTTTGTCTTATCCAGGGACACTCACCTTGCAATGTGATACAGACATAGACACAGCATCACAGAATCACAGGATTTTTAAAAAAGCTCAAGGTGACCAAGTCTGATCCATTCCTGAATGGAATTTCTTCCTACAACATCCCTAATATTCAGCCAACTCTTGAAATACTCTATCAATGGAGAATCAATCAATAAAAATTTATTAAACTCCTACTTTGTGCTTAGCACAGTACCTGCCACAAAGTGGGAGCTTTTCTGTTGTTTATTGACTGAGGTGTTTAGTAGGCACTGTGCTAGCACTGGAACCTATGCTATGAGAACTATAAGGCAGCCTTTCAACTCATAGGTAACTCTAATTATTAATAAACAAATGGAATAAATAAATAAATAAATGAATAATTAAATGAATAAATAAATGAATAAGTGGAATTTTAAAATCTTCTTACCTGAACCTTTCCTATGTTCAACATATGATTGGGGCAGGGCATGGTACAGTGCAATCATTGAATCCACCTTGATTCTCATAAGTCATCTTGGAGTCAGATCTGGTCAATGGGAACTTATCAGAAGAATTTTCTTCTCAAGTCTCACTTCAGTGAGGTTCTAAAGCCTTTATGTATAGTACCTTTCTGATCAAGGTCATTGTCCTATAATTTCATCAAAATGATTAGCAGAGTCACAAAATTGATTAGGGGCTTAATTCCTATCCACCCCTAACAATCTTTTCCAGATTAAATATGTACCATTCCAGAAAACTCATTGTCATACAGTGGTCCAAATCCATAGCACAGTGTCCGAAACATAATAAATGCTTATCTCCAATTTTTTAAGTTCTATATTCTCTTTCTTTCTCCATCCCCTCTCCTACTTATGAGAAGAAATGATACCCTTCATACATATATAGTCATGTAAAACATATTTTGTTTCATTCTAATTTCTAAAACATCACCATCTAAACCAAATATAAAACTACAGCAAAGAGTAGAGCAGGACAGGTGCTATCCCTGGTTCAGCCCAATATTGTTTTAGCTTTTTTGATAGACATGTCATGTTGTGGACAGACATTGAGCATGTGGTCCACTAAAACACTCATGTCTTTTTCATATGAGGGTTTACAACTATGCTTGCTCTTTCCCCTTCCTGTATTTATGCACTAAATCATTTGATTAAATCTCAGCTTGTTAGATTTGGCCCATCATTCCAGGTGAATGGACACAATTCTGCCATCTAATTTTTTTTTGCCTCTCAACAGTGAGTCACTTTCAAATTTGATAAGTACATCATCTATGTTCTTATGCAAGTAACTCATTATGAACAAATACAGTGAATTATACAGCCTCAAAGGTAAGAGGCCACAGGACTTGGTGAAATATAGAGAAATTGAGTAAATGGGAAAGCACATGAAGCAGGTGGGTTTGGAGAGAGTGAATTAATTGATGACTGACAGAGGTTTGGTGGCTAGTACAGAGTCTAAGTGACTATGGAAGAACTAGGATGCTGGAGTGATTTTAAAGCAAATGGACTAAAGCCCTTGGAATCTAATGGGAAAATTCCCTGGTTTCTTCTTAAAGGGTTTAGCTTTTTTGTATCCATATTTTACTCCTCATCACTGGAATCTAAGTGCGCTCTTCATTTGTAGCTTGTCATCTCAGGGAAAATTACCGAATGGGTCATAGCAACAAGAAAATTGTAGGTTGTATCTGATAAATGGCTATTTATGTGTTCAGAACTTACTCTAGGGTATTCTAGGAGCATAATTTCATAGCAGAGTTAACATCATCACATAAAACATGACAATAGGTTTTATACTTTTGATTTGAAAGGAGATAGCAATCTTCTGTAATGAGTGATCAAGGCAGAAAGAAAAATTCTAGGAGCAATGGGAAATGTCAAAATAGATTGAGATTCAATAAAGTATTTTGCAACATCTATGCTATAGGTGCTGGAGATGGATCATAGGTAGGTCAGGATATGAGGATCTGATTCATTCAAACGTGGAAACTAGAATTGGGCTCCAGAGATAATAAATCCTGTCTCTGTATTACTAGAAACATAGACATCTCTCCCTCTCTTTAAGAGGTTCATTTCCTGTAACATTAAGTATAAATCATATTAATATTTTCCCATTGACTATCATTACCATTTTGGAGATGATTTACTCTCACTTCTATTCATTTTCAATCAGCAGTGGTCTAAACACTCGAGTTGTCAGCTTCTCTGTTCTGCCTTTCCTATCTAAGCCCCTATGCTAGGTAGTTATGAGTCACAGAATCGCAAAATTTATATTTGGAAGGGTCTTCAGGAGACACCAAGTCCTCGACCAGAAAGTAACCCTCACTATGACATGTGTGACAAGACATCAACTCTTCTGGAATGGAATACTTCCCCAAAGGAGACAGCTTACCTCATTTTTGCATAATTCTTATGGTTAAGGAAGTTTTTCCCAGACATCAAGGTGCCTCTTGCCTCCTTCTACTTATTGCTCCCTTGTTCTGTCCTCTGGGACTAAAGGGAACAAGTCTTCTAAACAATAATCCTTCAAATCAATGCATACCTTAATCGTACCTCCCCTAAGTGTTTCCTCTTCTAGGCCAAATATTATTAATTTTTAAAATTAATTCTCATTTGAGATGGCTTCTTGTCCCTTCACTATATTTCACTAGACACTCTATCAGTGTTTTTCCTAAACTGTGGCTCCCCATATGGAACATAATGTTTCAGAGATGTTCTGCCCAGGGCAAAGGTTAAGGATGAAAGGGGGAAGATATCACCTTATTACTAGGAGCATATCTCTCTTAATACATCCCAAGTTTTCTTTAGTGTTTTGGCTGTCACATAACACTGTTGACTCATTTTGAGCAGGTAGTCTACCAGATTCTTTTGAGATGAACTATTTTCTAATCATACCTCTCCTAATATGCTTCTGAAGTTGATTTTTTGAATCCAAGCACAGAACTTTACATTTTTCTCTATTAAATTTCAATAGGGAAAGGGACTAGGAAATAATTTTATAAACCAAAGGATCTTCATATTTCAGAGAATCTCAGACTCCTAGGGTTGAAAGGAACTTGAGATCTCATCTAATTGAACTTATGGCTCAATAGAAATTCTCTCTACAATATCTTTGACAAGTGGCCATTCAGGATGCACTTGAAGTAATGGGAAATTTCCAATCTCTGAAGTAATACAATCCCACATTTGGACAGCTCTAACTATTAAGAAGTTCTTCATTACATCAAACTGAAATCTGCCTTTCTAAAATTTACATCCTTTTCTCCTAGTTCTGTCTTCTGGGTTCAAAGAGAACACTTCCAGAAATGAGTAGTGGTGGGAGGAGGGGGAAAGAATGGATATACAAGGAACTCATCAAGCAATTTAGATTTTTAAAAGGCATGGGCAGATTATGGAAAGAAGCAGGCCAGGAACTTGAAGATGAGTGCAAAAGTGCAGCATGGTCCTATCAGAATAATTGCAAGCATGATAAAGCTTAGAATGAGCTGAGACTGATGGGAAAAGCTAAGGATAACAAAAAGGAATATTAAATATCTATGCTGAGGAAAAGAGGATTTAAAAAATTTTACATTTTTCATTTTTATATCACCTTAGTTTACAAATATATATTTATAAATATATATATATATATATATACATATATATATCATTCTCCCCAGAGAATCATATTTTGAAACAAAGGATAACAAATATGTGAATATTCCAAAATATGATTGTAATTTAAGAAATGCTAATATAAAGAACTCAGAAAAGCATGAAAAGACTTTGTGAACTAATGTAGAATAGAATAAGTAGATGTGCACAAAAATGTACATAATAAACACCCCACCAATGGAAAAAAACAACAAAACAAGGCTGAAAACTGTGCAGTTATAACTTCCAATTTTTGTCCTTCAAAAGAAAACAAACAATGACGATTAATTCTGATGGACATGGCTCTCTTTAACAATGATATGTTTCAAACCACCTCCAATTGTTCACTGAAGAAAGCCATATACACCCAGAGAGAGGGATGCGAAATGTGGACCACAACATAACATTCTCATACTCCTTGATTGATGTTTGCTTACATTGTGTTTCCTTTATCTGATATATCGTTTGTGTAGATAAGATTTTTCTTGCACAACAATGATAAGTTTGGAAATATGTATACATATATTCGATTTGCCAATATTTTAACATAAATAACATGTAGTGGATATCCTGCCATCTAGGGGAGGGGTGGGGAAGTTGGGAGGAAAAATTTGTAATGGAAAGCTATGTAAGGGTTATTGTTGAAGAATTACCCACACATATGTTATGCAAATAAAATAAAATTAAAAAAAATGCACCTCCTTCCTCCATTGCAGAGGTTGGGAACTTGTAATATAGAAAATTGCCTATGATGGTAAAACATAGTTTATGATATGTATAGATTGTGTCTAATTTTTTTTTCTTTGTTAAAAGGTAGGGTTCACTGTGGAGATGGTATGGAAGATGGGATAGGATCTCCAGTATAATTTGAAATTACTGAGATATAAAAATAAAAGATATAAAAATTGTTGGGTTTTTCCTTCTTATCTGTTATATCCCCTCTCCATCATTTCTGGTTAAGTTTATCCTTTTTCATTTTCATGCTTATGATTATGAAGTTTGTTTTTCCCTAGTGCTAACAACAAACTATCTGTTTTCCAAGACTATTCTAGCCAAATACAAAGAAGTTCATCACCAGTAGTTGGGTCAGTTAGTGATGAATTCTTTCACCATGGCAACCCGTGAAACAAAGAATATAAAATGGTCCTCAATGAACTGGAAGTATAGAAATGAAATTATTTCAAATTTTTAAAAAATAGGACAACTTATAGCTTTAGAGCCCCCATCTTGACTTGTGGGAAATCTATTATCTGTTAACTGTCTTTATTCATTATGTATCATTCAAAGAGCTTTTATTAAATACCTACTATGTGCCAACCATCAATCAGGCACTGGGGATACAAACACAAGAAATGAAACAAGACCTATTCTTAAGAAGTTTATATTACTTTTCTGTGACCAAGGCTTGAACACAGTAAATTATAAAAACAAAACAAAACAACCTTGTCAAATTCTCCCCTTTTAATAAGTACTTCAGCCAATCATTCCTCCCCCCCAAAAAAAATCTCCTTTCCTAAAATAAGCCTGTTGGAATTAGATCTTCAAATAATGTAAAAACAGTATGAGAAAGAAGTGTTTCAGATCATTCTCCTCGACCAATCTGTCTACTTAATTTTCAATCTAACTGAAATCCAGGTCTATGTTGACTTTGCCTTTTGTGTCAATACATTGATGCTTTGTTCTCATTTCAGGACCCAGCATCTCTGCTTCTATAGGGTGGCTCTCCAGAATCTATCCCAGCTTCTTCTTTGTTACTCCTAGCCTAAGTTATAGAACTTCAATGGTAACTACAGTAAGGAGCAAACAGAAAGCATCCAGAAACTATTAGCAGCCACCTGATCAATTGGCCACTGTCTCTCTGGGCCACATAAAAAAGAATGGAAGGACAGACAATCATTCTTTCTTGATAGAAAAGGGAAAGGGGCAAGGAATGAATTATGTATTAACAAGCAAAACCTCAACTTGCCTCCAAATTACTTTCAGTCTCTTCATTGCACTGGGCAAATCACCAGGCAGTCCTGCTTCCAACAGTTTGTTGACCTGGCTTCCTCCATAAAAATGTCTTACTCCCTCAGAAAAAGCACCCCTTTATATAAGTCTCTGTGAGGATTGCCTTGCTGAGATTTCTTTCCATTTTTTTTCCTTTGTAGCTTTTTTTTTTTTGATCACATTACTTATTGTTTAGGAAGATGAACACTGGAGAGAGCATGGCTATTTTACTGGTGAATCTTTTCTCCACCCCATATCAACTTGTAAGTTCACAAAGCTAAAAAATGGAAATATGGTTAAATGGTAATTTATTTGAAAATTTCTGGAACTTTGAGTGAATTACAATCTCAATATAAATCAATAGTTTGATATGAATTTGTTAAAAGAAGCTTCATTAAGTCTCCAGACTGGGGAAGCAATAGCCCTGCTCTATAGTTTCTTGGTCTGATTGCCCTTGGTTAAGGTTGTTTTTAGCTCTAGTGCACATTCAGAGTTTTAATTGAATGCCTTGGAATAGTCTGCTAAAGGACAGAGAGCATTTAGTCTGGAGAAAAAGGAGTCTTGGGGGAACATGATAACCTAGCTGTCTTCAAGCATTTGAAAGTCTATCATGAGGAAGAGGAATTGGGTTTCTCCTACTTGGCTTCAGAGGGCAATACTGAGTTATTTGTAGACACTACAAAGTTGTTTATTAATAATGATGTTGAGGAAAGGATTTTGGGAAGATGATGGAGTAGATCAGAAAGCTTTCAGCTCTCCAAATTTCCTCCACAAAAAAACACAGAACATTACCTTAGAGCAGCAGAAATAAATAAAATTATCCCCCTAAGACAATTTGAGAGGGCCCTAGGAAAGACACGACCTCCAGGGACAGAGGTTCAGCCTGACTAAAGTGCAAACACCTCTAGGCTTTGTTTGAACCAACAAACAAAAAGCCCTAGGGCAGGTGGGGGGGGAAGCTCAACCTTAGAAATTTTCATCTAACAGACATGTGGGGGTTTGACTGATGAGTGGGAGAAGATTGAAGGATCTTTCACTGTCAAGGGATGCCAACTATAACTGAGCTGATCATCCCAGGCTGTGGCTTCAGGGAGAAGGAGATAGCACACACCTGGTGAGTGCAATATAAAGGGTGGGGACCCTGTTGACTGTGACCCTATATTTGAGGTTGTAATTCCAGAAAATTTTCAAACAAACCACCCTTTAGCCATAATTCTATTTTATTTTTATTTTGTGAACTTGCAAATTGTGAGGGGATGGGGGTAGGGAGGGGAAGATTCACCAGTAAGATATCCTTGTTTTCTCCTGTGTACATATCCCTAAACATTAAGGAATGTGGCAAAAAGAGCTGTCTCCTGCATTTACAGAAGAGCAAAGGGCAGAGATGAAACTAACATTTGCAGCTACCAAAAGGATCACAGAGAGCAGGATCATTTGTGGGACAGTGTGGCTGGGGGCCCCTATCTGTGGCTTAGGAGTCAGAGAAAAATATAAATTGAAGAGTTAAAATTGCTATTTTTGATATGGAATTAAGATAATGAAAATTAGAAATAAACTAATGAATCTAAATGAAATAAACTAATCTTAAATCTAAATAATCTTACACACGCAAATAATATTAAAGATACAGTCACCAGTATGGAGAAACAATACTTTATAAATAAAACCATTTTAATGCAACAAAACAAGGAACAGGGAGAAAAATGAACATAATGACTCAATTAGGATGAAAGGAAAAAACAAACCAAAAAAACCCTTATCACAGTCTAATGATAACAGTCAAGCTTGGAGGGAAAGAGAGAAGGAGAGGAAGAGGGAGAGGGAGAGAGAGATAGAGGAAAGGAAGAGAAGGAGTGAGAGGAGAAAGGAGGGAAAGGAGGAAGGGAGGGAGGGAAGGAAGGTAGGAGGGAAGAAGGAAAGAAGAACATATCTTTCTCTTCTGTGCAAAGGTGGAGAGGAAAGGTAATGTTGAGTCCCAAGACAGACCTCAGAAAATAACAGTAAGAAGGAACTGAAGCTTGGAGCATCATTCCCAATACCTTGGAACTACAAAATGATTACACTAGTAGCTGTTAAAAAACAAAATAAAACAAAGGATAAATAAATAAAAGTAAATAAACAAAAGGAGAAAGAACCCAACCATAGATAGCTACTACAGAGACAGAGAAGTCTGGATTCCTATTCAGAGGAAAATGGTGGAGCTAAAAAAAGCCACTTTTTTTTTTCAATGAGAAATGTCAAATTGTCCCAAGGAGAAAAGGAGTTCTTGGGAAAATTTAAAAGGGATTTTAAAAATTAAATAAGAGGGGCAGCTAGATGGTACAGTGGATAGAGCACCAGCCCTGAAGTCAGGAAAACCTGAGTTCAAATCTGGCCTCAGACACTTAACACTTCTTAGCTGTGTGACCCAGGGCAAGTCACTTAACTCTAATTGCTTCAGCAAAAAAAGCAAAAAAAAAAAAATCAAATAAGAGAGATTAAGTAAAATTAGAAAAAAATTAAGATAAATCAAGAAAATTATGAAAAGAAAACCAATCAACTAGAAATAGAGAATCAAAAACTTCAGAAAAAAATTAATTCTTTGAAAACTAGAATTGGGCAAGGAGGAGCTAACAACATTATAAGATGTCAAGAAATCATAAAACAAAATTAAAAGAAGGGAAAAAAGAAGGGAAAATGAAATATCTCATCAGAAAAACAATTGATCTGAAGAACAGAATGAGAAGAAATAATATAAGAATAGTCTATCTGAAAATTACAATTAAAAAAGGAATATTGATACAATATTATTAGAGATTATCAAGGAAAATTGCCCTGAAGTTCTAGAACAAAAAGGCAAAGCAAAAATAGGAAAAATCTGCTGTTCTTACTCTTCCAACCATAGGTGACCAGGTCTACACAGAATCACTCACATTCATTGGATTCAGAACTGGAAAGGATCATTTGTGCTAATCCAATCACTCATTCGTCAAACAAGAAAATTAGAGAGAAAAGTTAACCCAAGGGTATGCATGTAACAAGTAACTGAAGAATTCAAACTCAAATCCATAATTGCATTTCCAACACCATTTCCACTGGTATTCAGACCAGAACATCAATTGTTTTTCTTACTATAAAGGACAGATTGATTTCACTATCATAAACTCTCTTCATTTCCAAGCTATACATGAAGTTCTTCACCTAGGCAAGCTACTTGTCAAAGCAAGAAACTGATCCCAAGAGGGGTCAGAGTAAAAAAAAAAATGGGGGATGGGAAAAGAATGGAGATGGTACAATTCAAATCCATTACTACGATAAGGTGAAGAAAAAAAACAAAACAACTGAATGCATATGGTCTACTAATGGGGGTTCAGGAATGAGGGAAATAGCTCAGAGTTGAATGATTTGTCCATATTCATCCAGCTGGTACAGTGTGAGAGGAAGATTCAAACTCCAGTTTTCTTGACTCCAAGTCCAACATTCTAACCATTACACCACCTTGCTTCCATCAAAATATAATATTATCAATTTTATTGTATTTTTTGCTAAATGTTTCCCAATTTTATTTTAATTTGGTATGGACTAAGTATCTGATAACTGTCTCATACCAATGAAATCACAAATCCGTTCCTCTCCTTTTATCTCCTAGCCACTCCTGAATAAAAAGTGGCAGACAGACATAACAGTCCTTATAGAAACACCCGTCTCTGTCCTGTAACCTTCCTTTCCCACTCATCCCCAATAAATAATTGGATAAGAGGAAATACTTCCTCCCAATCCCATCTCTTAGATTCTGATTTTTACGAAGTTTCCTCTGATCCTTTGAAAGAAAAAGAAAAAGCCCTAGGTCTGAGATAGCTTCAATAACCTAATATACAAGTGTAGTGAGTATTAGAGGTCTGAAGGTCAACAGGACTCTGATTAGACCTGCAGGCATGGGTTTCCCACCTCCATTCCCCATGGCTGGTCTTTTATGATTAGGATGCAGTCTGTTGCCCAGGAGAGAACTCATTTCTGCTGCTGTTTGGTTTTTATTTTTTCGCTGCCTGTGCCTGCATGTATATTTTTATTACACTATGAAAGATCTTTTATTTGGCTCTGTTATCATTCTGACAGTCGCACCCAAATCTAGGCTACTAACTATATGTAAAAGACAGCAGAATATAACAGAAAGCACAAGAGTAGGATTCATAAGACCTAGATTGGAGGTCCTAATTCTGGCACTGATGAACTGTGTGATCTTTGGTAAATCCCATATTTTCAGAGCTCGATTTTCTTTATCACTAAAATGAATGGGTAAAACAAGTTGATTACTTCTGCCTCTAATAAATTTATTTGCTTTTTTTAATGGGACTCCTGATTTCTTTGGTGGAGACAGTTCCCACCAAAGCATATTTTATCTGCTCTGAAACTAATAACTCTAGTGTAAGAGTTCCCAATATGGGGTACATGTAATTCCTGGGGTTAAAAGGAATTTATCCAAAGAGTTAGGAAACTATTTGGTAAATAACTATACTATCAATCAGCTAACATTTATAGATATTTGCAAAGAACTTTACATATGTTATCTCTTTTGGTCCTCCCAAAATCCCTCAGAAGTATTATCATTTTCATCACCCATTTTTGATAAACTGAGGTAGTATTAGTGACTAGTAAATGTCTGAAGCTGCATTTGAACAGAAGTCTTCCTGATTCTAAGTCCAGTAGTCTCTTGATTGAACCAGATGTTTTGGCAGTTATTATAAATCCATTCTGTGTCATTGAAATATTGTGAAAGCTTTAAATTCCGTTCATAAAAACTTAATTCTGAAAATGAGAGATAGGTGGCAGTGTAGAGAGAGTATCAGAACTAAAGACTGAGTTAAATCTGTCTCCAGATCCTTACTATCTTAATGACCATGGACAGGTCACATAACCTATTTTAATCTCAATTTCTTCATCTATAAAATGGGGTAATGATAGCCTTTTCTCCTCCCAAGGTTGTTGTAAAGATCTGATGAAATAATAACTATAAAGTGCTTAGTTCAGTACCTGGTATATACCAAACACTATATAAATGTTAACTTAATTATCAAACAGAATTCTTAGTCCACTCCTCAATCAAATCCAAACCCAAGAAATAAATTAGAAATGGAATATGATTAGTACATCTGTCTTTCAACAGCTATTCTGAGAATAAAACTATTGTTTAACCAAAAATAGTATCAAGAATATTGCTAATTTATTTGACTTTGTTTTGATAATCATTTAATGACTAAAAATGTTGTTCAACACCAAATAATATTTTTCAAATAAAAATAATCTATTGTATTTCTTTTTAAAATTTCTTTTACACTTAATAATATAATTAATATATTTAATAATAATATGTTAACAAGGAAGTTTGCTGAAAAGGAACACAAGGACTGGGACTTCTGAGAAGTTGGAAATATCTACCTCTAATGCTAATGCCTCAAGCCTCCATTTTAGTGTGCTCTCCACAATAACTACTAGTGATTAGCTTGCTTGTTTCATTGATATAAATAGTAGAAAACAAAATAGTCTCTGCCCTCAGAGACTTTACCTTCTCTTGCACTCACTTGACATAACTAATCTATTACCAAGTCTTATCATTTCTGCCTTCATAGCATCTTTCATATGTGTCATCATTACAGAATCATCATCCCTGTCATGACCACATCATCTCATATCTAGACTATTGTAGTAGTCCCTGCCTCAAGTCTCTCCCTATTCCACTCTGGGAGTAGCACCCAGATCCTGGCTGCTAATTTTGTGCAAAAAGTAGCAGAATATAACAGAGTATCCTCTACTCAGCTGCCAGAGTGATCTTTCTTTCTCTCTTTCTTTCTTTTTTATTTTTTTTTTTTTTTTTGCTGAGGCAATTGGGGTTAAGTGACTTGCCCAGGGTCACACAGCTAGAACGTGTTAAGTGTCTGAGACCAAATTTGAACTCAAGTACTCTTGAATTCAGGGCTGGTACTCTATCCACTGCACCACCTAGCTGCCCCTAGAGTGATCTTTTTAAAGAACTTATTACCTCTTACTCAATAAAAATCCAGTGACTCCCTATTATTTCTTGGATCAAATGCAAAACTGTTTAGCTTTTTAAAAGCTTCATAACCTGGTCTCTTCCTGCCTTTATAAATCTTCTTATAGTTTAGTCCTTTCCACATAATCCATAATGCAGTGAAACAGACTTTCTTGCTATTTCTTACCCACAGCACTCCATCTCTATCTTGGTGCCTTTTCACCAGCTATCATACCTGTCCTAGTCTCCATCCTCACCTCTGCCTTTCATCTTTCATTATAACTCAGCTCAGATGCCCAGAGGTTAGCACAATTCTATCCTTAAAGAAATGCTTGAGTGATTGACTGGACATTTGGTTCCAGACATTTCAAAGTGAAAGCTCAGCTATCAGCTCCCAAGATCTTGGGGACAAAGTTGAGTTCTGATGGGGGAAAAGTGAGGGGGAAATGAGCAGCATGAAGGCAACCTAGGTTTTTACCTCCAAAGGCAGATTCAAGAATATTGGGTAGATCTTGGAGTGTTGGGTAGAGAAGAATACTTTGTCTTGATATGAGCAAAAACTAAGAACTGGAAATATCTGAAAGTTGATTTGTCTGCTTCTAGAGTGAATAGTTTCCCCTTGCACTGGAGATTTCAAAACCTGGAACTGTTACAGCTACTATAGAGGACATTTCTGTTCAGATATGAGAATAGCCAATTGTTGATCTCTGAGGTGTCTTCCTTTTGTAAGATTCTGGGAATAGTCATATGGGCATAGATTGCAAGGAGATACCACAATTAAGATCTTTAAAGATATAGGCAAAAAACTTATGAGGTGTTATGGATTCACCAACCATTGTTCGTGGTATTTCCTCCTTGCAGTGGACTCTATGGATGTAAACTGCTACACTGAGACTTGAGACCTCCAGATCAAGGAGAACCAGAAGAGAGATGGGGATAGGAAAAAGGGAGAAGAGAGAAGGATAATGTGGCTCAGAATTTATTTTCTGAGTAGATTGTTCTGCTTAGTATATTTTTATGTTGATTTGCTAGATAGGTAGTAAATGTGGAGCCTACCCTTCAGTCATTTTGTGGTTAAGTAGTAAACAGACCAAAACAAAAAAGGCATTCATTTGAGACTGGGATAAGCCCTGCATGTTCAATGAATGGTGAGGTAGATGACTTTGGTAACTCTTGGGGTCCTATTAGGGGCATACGACATTAATAACCATGTAAAGTAACTGTGTAAAGAATAGTTTAAGCATATAAAAGAGGGATGAATATAGAGCTACACGAGGCTCCTTAGTTTCATGGAAGAAGTAGCATTTGAATTGAGTTTAGATTTTTAAAAATTATAATCTAGATTAAAACTTTTAAAACTGGGGTCACAATCCCACATGGGACCATATAACTGAACGTGGGGTCGTGAAAATTTGGCAATAGTAAAACGTATCAAATACATGCATTCATCTCATTAGTATGTGAATTTGCTTTTGTCTTTAATAAGTGGTAAAAATTATATGTATACCAAAGAATTGTTTTAAAATAAATTTCTTTATGATTTATTATTAGTAAATGTTTGGTTTGTATAGTTATTTTATGACCTAGAGTCACATACAAATTTCTCAGATGAAAATGGAGTATGAGTGGAAAAAGTTTAAGATGCCTTGATATAGATTATAATTTCACTTTTATCTTTCTATCCCCAACCCCTAGCACAGTGACTGGCACATTGGAGGTGTTTAATAGGGACATGTTGATTGTTTGAAGATAAACCACCAAGAATTTCTCATGACATTTTCTTCTAGTGTATGTAACTCTGATGAGAACTACCTCTGCAGAGTTCTGTAATTGTCCTTTGCTAATATTTCTAATTTATCTTTTTTTTTTTTTCAACTCCCAGTTACTTGCTTACTTATTTTAGTGGAATGGGGATTCCCTCTTCCATTTTGCTGCCTCCAGGCAATGTCCTTCTCAAAGTTCTAAGGAAGTTTGATTCATGAAGCACTTATGGAAAAAGTCTAGCTAGAATAGCTTTCTTTAGTATGTAGAGATATGTCTAATTCTTTCAACCAATCCTAATTTCATCTAACAAATCAAATTACTTCACTCTTCAAATATAGTTTGACTGACTCTAACATAGTTTGAGTATCTAGGAAATATTGGAACATAGTTGATGTTTGATAGATTTTGTAACTCCATAAAATGGGCTTTCTCCCTTGATAAAGGTATCAAGGAAGATAGCATCTTCTCTTTATGTTAATTGCAGCTGAGGGGTATACAATAATCCTGTGTCAATAGGATGTATGTGGTTTAGAGACACATAAAGTACTTTGAATGCCAGAATCAGAAGTTTATATCATTGGTAGACCACCAAAAGTTTTTGAGTAACAGAGTGACATAATTATAGCAATATACTTATGAGCAATGAACGATATTGAGTGGAGGACATAGAATGGGAATTTCTTATATTCTCCCAGAACTCCTCATATTTCACTTACTTTCAGTGTGTGAATTCTTAGAGTCCCCATTCAGAGCAGAGTTTAGTCACCAGAAATCTAATAATAAAGTTTTTATTTGAATTGCAATAATAAAACATAGTTAATAGGAAAATCTAAGCAACAAAAGACCTTTTAACTCTCTCCTAAATCAATAGAAATCGATTCTCTCCAGCAGATTCTCATACTAGTAAAAAAATGAAAATAAAATTTAAGACTGGAGAGTTACTGCTGAAACATCTTCACGTGTTCTTCCTTGCCTCCTCAACTATCATAATAAGGATACTTAGCATTTATATACAACTTTAAGGTTTGCAAAAGGCTTTATAAATATTATTTTATTTTATCTTTACAACAACCTTGAACAGTAGATGGTAAAATCCCCATTTTATGGATAAGGAAACTGTGGAAGAAAAAGGTTAATTGACATACCAAAAAGATCACCCAGGTAATAAATTTCGAGGCTACATTTGAACTCAAGGCAGAATTATGTCTAGCTGCTCCTTTTTGTGGAGAGTCTTCTCTCCTATCATTCACAATTTCAAAACTCTTTTAAGACTATGTCCAAGTGCTTATATCCCAAAGAGATCTTAAAGGAAGGAAAGGAACCCACATATGCAAAAATGTTTGTGGCAGCTCTTTTGTAGTGACTAAAAACTGGAAACTGAATGGATGCCCATCAATTGGAGAATGGCTGAATAAATTATAGTATATGAATGCTATGGAATATTATTGTTCTGTGAGAAATGACCAGCAGGATGATTTCAGAGAGGCCTGGAGAGACTTGCATGAACTGATGCTGAGTGAAATGAGCAGAACCAGGAGATCATTATACACAGCAACAACAATACTATATGATGATTAATTCTGATGGACATGGCTCTCTGCAATAATGAAATATTTCAGACCAATTCCAATTGTTCAGTGATGAAGAGAGCCATTTAAACCCAGAGAGAGGACTGGAGGAACTGAGTGTAGTTCACAACGTAGCATTTTTTGTGTTGTTTGCTTGCATTTTATTTTGGTTCTCTTTTTTTTTCTTGTGCAGCACAATAATTGTAAAAATATGTATACATATATTGGATTTAACATATATTTCTACCATGTTTAACATATATTGGACTACTTTCATCTAGGGAAGGGCATGAGGGAAAGGGAGGAAATTGGAACACAGGGTTTTGCAAGGGCTGTTGTTGAATAATTGTCCACTGTTTTGAAAAATAAAAATCTTTAATATTAAAAAAAAGATTATGCCCAAGTGGACTCATTCAACTTTCAACTGGAGTTGCAAAACAGAGTGAATCAGCTCTTCCAGAGAGGTATGAATGATCTCTGAAGATCCACAGAGAATATTGTTTTAGATGGGGATTAAAGGTCTCTATAATGTAGCAGCAGGGCAGATAGCAAGATATTCAACTAATTCCCATTTTCTTTGAGGATGCCTGAATGGAATATGAAGCCTCGTAGCTCAAAAGTGAATCCTTGGCAATAAAATGAATATTCTTCTGTGAATTTTCTTTTAGGTACATTCAGATTTTTATATAATAGGCTTTCTTATGTGCACATATAGTACATATACACATGTACACAGAGATATAAATCTATAATACATGTTTATTTTTTATAATAGAATCAGACAGGCCCAAGCTTTCAAAAAGTCATAAAATCATAGTATTTGGATCTGAAAAAAAACTTAGAAATCACCTACTACATTCCCTCTCATGTTATAGACAAGAAAACTTGGAAAAAGATTTGTCCAAGATCACACAGGTGGGATTCAGTGAGCTCATCATTAGCTTTACCATTAATTTGTTCTGTGATCCTTAGCCAAACAACTCCTCTCTCTAGACTTCTTTCTTCATCTTTAAAATGAAATTGTTCAGTTATTTCAGTAATGTCTGATTCATCATGACTTCATTTGGAGTTTTCTTGATATAGATACAAGGAGGATTTGCCATTCTTTTTCTAACTCATTTTACAAATAAGGAAACTGAGGCAAACAGGGTGCAGTGACTTGCCCAGAGTCACACAGTTAGTAATTGTCTAAAGCCAGACTTGAACTCTGGCAGAGATGGAGGTAGTGGCAGCCATAGTGGACTTTGGACTCTTGGCATCCGGGAGTCCCAGGCAAGACCATAGTTCTACCTCCACATCCTAGTCTTCCTAACTCTAGGCTCAGCATTAAGCTACCTTTATTCTATTAAGGGAGCTTAAATAGCTTGATTGGACTGTGAATGAAAAGATCAGGGAAAAGAAGTTAAAGTGTTAAGTACCACTGCCAATTGAAGATGAATGAAAACCATTTGACATTATGATCTCATAAATGTTTTATCACTAGAAAATAGATTTGATTTACAAAAATATAGTTGGCATGCAACTTTTTTGGAACACAAAGATATAATTCATATTCACATTTATGTCTGTCTGTCATTCAATATCCTGTAAACTAAAGTTTCTTTGTTCCTTGGTATTTCCATTCTAATTTTTGTGTGTGCCCAAAGTCATGGCAAGTACAGAAACTCATTCTACAGTGTCACCAAACATGGGAATCTGCATTTTTAAAATTTTATTTTGTTTTGTTCTTTTAAAGGAGGCTACAGATGTCAAAGACTTGAGTAGACAAATCCTGTCAAAACATTGAGAATTTTACCATACCATATAATCATTATAATAACTACAATTGATACAGCAATTTAAGTTTTTAAAATCACTTTAGACACATATATTAATGAAGGCTGACAACAAGCCTATGAGATAGACCCCACAGATATTTTTATTCCTAGTTTATAGATGAGAAAACTGAGATTATGAGAAATAAAATGATTTGCTAAATTCATTACCTCCACAGTATAGGAAATGAAAAAACCTAGGTTTTCCTTTCTCCAAAAAATAATACCTGTTTGGATTATAGACTTAAAACTAAAATTTAACCTTGAAGGAATTTTATTGCCAAATTATGTCTGAAAATATAGGAACTACAGACTTTTGGCCAGTGTTGGAATGAATTTTTTAAAAGCCCCTGAGAATATAGTGGTACTTACATACTCATTGTTCTGAGTTCCAAAATGCACATGAGCAGCAAAAAGCACAATTACCAAATATTTCCCATAAGGAGTATATCTCCAGTCCATAGTCTAACCACCCTCCCCAACCAATTCCCCAAAAGGGCAAGTGGGGCTTCCAGTTACAGAGAAACAAATCAAACCAGACTAGACTAAACCATCTGAGCTCCTCCCTTCTTAACCCAACTCACTTTTTGAGAGGATCCATGAAGAGGAATCATGATCTTAATACTCCCTCCCCCCACCTCACACTGCTCAAGCTTCCTTTTGGGGGTGAGGATGGAAAGAGAAGAACCTTGGATGTGGAAACAGAACTATGGTCTTGCCTGGGACTCCAGGATGCCAACAGTCCAAAGTCCACTATGGCTACCACTACCTCCATCTCTGCCCCAGCTGTTATGCTCCTGCTCCTGCTGTTTCTTCTCCTGCTGAGCATGCTGGCAGCTCTGTATCTCTTCCAGTACTACTGTTTTGGGAATCAAGAGACTATATGCTGCAGCTACATCATTCTGCAAGAACTTCCCCTTTATCTTCCACTAATTTGCACAACCTTGGTGTCTTGGGGTCCAGCCTAACAGTCCTGTGCACTGACACCTTGGCTGGGGAGGAGCTTTCCATGGCGTGGTCAACCTCACAATTCTACTGCTCAACCAAGACAATGACCAAGTGTGATGAGTACCAACCAAGTGTCAAGTGCTGAACCATTTTTTCTTGTTGAAATGCCTGGTCAACCTCACAATTCTACTGCTCAACCAAGACAATAACCAAGTGTGATGAGTACCAAGCAAGTGTCAAGTGCTGAACCATTTTTTCTTGTTGAAATGCTTTGAAATGCATACTGAATTTGACAAGTTTCCAAGTAGATGAGAATCACTTCAAATTTGTTTGATGTCTTGCAGACCTAATTTTACAAGCACTAAAATTAATAAGGTGAGAGAAATAAGTAACTGCCTTAACAAGTTAGATACCACAGAAATTAGTAAGCTAGATACCACAGAAATTAGCCATAACTGAATTAGAAGAACTGAAGTTGAGACATAAAGCATTCAGTGGAAAAAAATACAAAAAAGTGCTACCCATGACCTCAAATGCCCTAAATTAAAGCCAAATACACAAATGCTTTAAATTTGGGTAGAAAGCAAGAGGAACTAGGCATCCTAATTCAAGGAAGGATCCTATAGGTATCAATGAAACTTGGTGGGAAGAAGTCTATGACTGGGAAATCAATTTAGATGATCTTACTTTCTTCAAAAGAAAAGCATAGTTTTTTTAAAAAAGAAAATAAAAGGAGAATATATATTCATGTGAAGAAATTCTAGAATGAGAGGTAGAAGATGATGAAAAGCAAATCAATGAAGATAAGCAGAGGGAGAAATAGAAATGACAAGCTACCTGGAAAGAAAGAGGAGATAGATGAGAAGTTGGGATGATGATCAGAAGCCTGGCACATTTTGCAGTGATGAGGAATTTGAATATCCAGACATCTGCTAAAGTTAATAATTTTTGACTTATCTTAAGAATAATTCCATCATTTAAAAGGAACCAACAATGTGGAGTTGTGAAATGATCTAGCCATTCTGGAGAGCAATCTGGAACTATGCCCAAAGGGCTATAAAACTGTGCATACCCTTTAATTCAGCAGTGTCTCTACTGGACCTGTAAACAAAAGAGATCATAAAAAAGGGGAAAAGGACCCACATGTGCAAAAATGTTTGTAGTAGTCCTTTTTCTTGTGGCAAGAAATTGGAAACTGAGTGGATGTCCATCAGTTGGATAATGGTTGAACAAGTTGTGGTATATGAAGGTAATGGAATGTTATTGTTCTATAAAAAATAACAAACAAGCTGATTTTAGAAAGACCTGAAAAGATTTATGTGAACTGACACTGAGCAAAACAAGCAGAACTGGGAATACATTGTACATGATAACAGAAGAATGCAATGATCAACTGTAAAAGACTTGGTTCTTCTCAGTGATTCAGTAATCTAAAGCAATCCAATAGACTTTGGACAGAAAATGCCATGTCTGTACAGAAAAAAAAAGGAGACTGAAGGTAAATAAACACATGCCATGTTTACTTCTTTTTTATGTTTTTTCTCTCCCATGATTTTTCCCTTTTGCTCTGATTTTTCTTTCCCAACATGATTCATAAAGCAATGTGTGTTAAAATGAATAAAAAATAAAATAAAAGGAACCAACAAGGAAAAGTTCTATTTTGAATTTGGTACTTACTAATTAGGAAGAACTGATTAAGAAAATGGATCATGGGAACATGGGAGGAAATCATTGTCTCCTAGAGTTTGTAATAGAAGAGAGAGAGGAATCAGGTATAGCTTGAGCTGCAGTCTAGATTTGGGGAAATCAGATTTCAAAAGTTCAGAGGAAAAAAAAATATATATATATAAAATATATAAAGTGTCATAGAACAAAAATCAGCCCTAACAGTATAGAAAACTCTTAAAAACTTAAAAAAAAAATGAAGATACAAAGGGAAATAATTTAAATAAATTTAGATGGAAAGAGTAATAATTTGTTTTTTTGTTTTGTTTTGTTTGTTTTTGCTGAGGCAATTTGGGTTAAGTGACTTGCCCAGGGTCACACAGCTGTTACGTGTCTGAGACCAGATTTGAATTCAGGTCCTCCTGACTTCAGGGCTAGTGCTCTATCCACTGCGCCACCTAGCTGCCCCCAAAGAGTAATAATTTGAAGAGATCAGAAAAGAGAACTCACCAACATAAATAGACAATAGATAGAAACAGATATGCATATATATATATATATACATAAAAATGGTACTATAAAAATAGTGTAAGAATGCTTGATCAGAATGATTTAAAGTTCACAGGGAAAACTAAGTGTAAGTGTGGAAACTGAATAAGCCAATTAATTAAATCACCTTATCCCACTTAAAATGAGTGTAAAGATTCTATTTCTTAATCAGTTGAGAAAGATTCTTTATTGATTTTTTTTAATCATAGGCTTTAAAGTAAGTGTAGAAAATTATTTGATCAATTTAGATGTCTTTGAAAATCATTGGTGAAGATAAGGTCAAAATGGATTCATGATCTAGGCATAAAGAATGATATTATAAACAAATTAGAACAATGTAGGATGGTTTACCTCTCAGACCTGTGGAGGGGGAAGGAATTTGTGACCAAAGAAGAACTAGAGGTCATCATTAATCACAAAATAGATAAGTTTGACTATATCAAGTTAAAAAGTTTTTGTATAAACAAAATGAATGCAGACAAGATTAGAAGGGTAGCAGTAAACTGGGAAAATATTTTTACATCCAAAGGTTCTGATAAAGGCCTCATTTCTAAAATATATAGAGAATTGACTCAAATATATAAGAATTCAAGCCATTCTCCAATTGATAAATAGTCAAAAGATATGAACAGACAATTTTCAGATGAAGAAATTGAAACTATTTCTGGTCACATGAAAAGGTGCTCCAAGTCACTATTGATCAGAGAAATGTAAATTAAGACAACTCTGAGATACCACT
>JAJPUD010003499.1:37939-70439 GCA_023553655.1 Myrmecobius fasciatus
AGAGAAATGCAAATTAAGACAACTCTGAGATACCACTACACACCTGTCAGATTGGCTAAAATGACAGGAAATGATAATGATAACTGTTGGAGGGGATGTGGGAAAACTGGGACACTGATACATTGTTGGTGGAACTGTGAACGGATCCAACCATTCTGGAGAGCAATTTGGAACTATGCTCAAAAAGTTATCAAACTATGCATACCATTTGACCCAGCAGTGTTTCTACTGGGCCTATATCCCAAAGAGATTTTAAAGGAGGGAAAGGGACCCACATGTGCAAGAATGTTTGTGGCAGCCCTTTTTGTAGTGGCAAGAAACTGGAAATTGAAAGGATGCCCATCAACTGGAGAGTGGCTGAATAAATTATGGTATATGAATGTTATGGAATATTATTGTTCTGTAAGAAACGACCAACAGGAGGATTTCAGAGAGGCCTGGAGAGACTTGCATGAACTGATGCTGAGTGAAATCAGCAGAACCAGGAGAACATTATACACAGCAACAAGACTATACGATGATCAATTTTGATGGACATGGTTCTCTTCAACAATGATGTGATTCAAACCAGTTGTTCAGCGATGAAGATTGTCATATACATCCAGAGAGAGGCCTGTGGGAACTGAATGTGAACCACAACACAGCATTTTAATGCTTTCTGTGAATATTTCCATGCATTTTGTTTTCCTTCTTAGGTTGTTTTTTCTTCTTCTCTTTCTAGATCTGATGTTTCTTGTGCAGTAAGATAACTGTATAGATATGTATACATGTATTGTATTTGTCATATAATTTATCCTACTTAGCATGTGTTAGATTACCTGTCATCTAGGGGTGGGGGTGGGGGGAAGGAGGGGAAAAGCTTGGGAAAAAAAAGTTTTTGCAAAGGTCAATGTAGAAAAATCACTCATATGTTTTGTAAATAAAAAGCTTTATAATTAAAAAAAAAGAAAATCATTGGTGAACTCAAGGATGTTGTACAGAAAATATTTTTTGGATTGCCTGGTCATGCCTTATGGGCTGTCTATAAAGGGGCAAGCCATTTTGGCTCCTGTCTTTGAATGTTTGACAGTAGAGAAAGAAGAGTCAATTCTGTGAGAAGGGAGTGTTTATGGAGGGAGGAGATGAACCCTGGCCTTAGCCTCAGCCTCAGAATCACTCTTTTAACCCTTATCACTTCTTATGCAGACTATTATAATAGCATCCTAATTGATTGCCCTATTTTCCAATTCTCCCCTCTAATTCCTCCTCTTCACTCTGCCAAAGTTGATAATATCAACAGATTGAAAACCATAGGCTAGCCAAATTTACTTTGATTACTGGGGAAATTCTAGAATGGACTATTAAAGAGTTAATAAAGATCTAGAAAATGAAGCAATGACTACAAAGAGCCATCAGGACTTCATCAAGAACAAGTCATACCAGACCAAGATCTTTTTTGACAGAGTTGCAATGTTAGCAAAATTTTTGAGAATATACTTCCTACTGTGGAAAATGATGGAAAGATGTGGGCAAGATGACAATTTCAGAACTGAGGGAGTGGACAGACTCAAGAAGTCATTAACAACTTCTTAATGAACACATTAATTATGCAATATCTCATCTGGGTTGACAAAAGGTTTCCAATGAAGGATCCCTGAGACTTTTCCTTCATCTAGTACTATTTAACATAGTTGCCAATAACTTGGGTAAAGATATAAATGGCATTCTTATCAAGTTTGCAGATGACAGAAAGTTAGAAGAGACCACTAAAACATGGAAGGAAAGAATTAAAATTCTAAATGAACTTAATATATTAAGATGAAATTCATTAGGGACAGATTTAAAGTCTTACTTTCAGGGTTCCAAAAAAATCAACTTCATATGTGTAGATGACAGAAATACAGTTAGACAATTGTCTCAAAAAGATTTTTGTGGACTGAAAATTCAATATGTAAATAGCGTGATGTTAGAAGTAAAAAAGCTAGTGTGATCTTGGGCCATGTAGAGCAAAGGAACATTCAGGAATAAGGAAGTGCTAGAACTTCTGTTCATTCTCTTGGTGTTGTGAGCCAGCCAATTAATGGGCCACAATTGAGTTAACCCCCTCAATCCTACAGGGACAATGGATGATATAAGCCAAAACGCTGTGGAGCAGACCTTGGATGGTTTGGGTTAATTTGAGCTTCAGGTGGATTGATTTGGGACCTAGTTGTGATTTTTTTAGGCAAGGAAAATATAAAAAAAAAACAATTTTAGGATATTGTAAAGAGCTGCTGAGGCTCCAGGGAAACATTTGTTAACTGCATTTAACTTTCTTGCTGTCAGTTTTTATCTACTTTTACTTTCCTGGACTGATTTTTGACCACCTTGTGAATTGCCTTTCACCTAGAGGTTGTTGGATGTTTTTATTAAAGAGACTGTTTGAAGCCCTTGATCTGAGGAATGCATAATAAGTGACAAGTGTCATGGACAGGCAACAGCAACTTCCCAGTCCTGCAGGTTCATGAGCTAGGAGTCATCTTTATTCTCTCTCATTTTCCCACATCCAAGTTTGTGCCAAGGACTGTTAATTTTTGCCTTCACAACATCTCTCCAATATACCCCCTTTCTGTCACTGCCACCACTCCATTGCAGGCTCTCATCACCTCCATTTGCATAAATACAATTGCCTGCTGGTAGGTCTGCCTGCCTTAAGATCATTCTCCATTCAGCTACTACCGTGATTTTCCTAAAATGCAGATTCAATCATGTCATCTCCTTACTCAATAAACTGAAGAATTTTCCTGTGGTCTCCAGGAACAAATGCAAAATGCTCTGTTTAGCACTCAAAGCCCTACATTACCTACCCTACTCCTCCCTTTCCAGTCTTATATCTTACTCCCTGATATCTACTCTGATCCTGTGACGAGGCTTCCTGCCTGTTTCAGGAACAAGATATTCCATCTCTCAGCTTAGAGCATTTCCCTGCCTAACCCCCATGCCTAGAAAACTTTCTTCCCTCATCTCCATCTACTGGCATTACTAGCTTCCTTTAAGTTTTAACTAAAACAGGATGTCTTCCCCAGCTCCTCTTAATTTAAAAGTCTTCCTTCTGTTAATTACTTTCTATTTATGCTGCAAATAGTTTGCTTTGTATATTTGTGTTTCCATGTTGACTCCTCCATTAAATTATAAAGTCTTTGAGGACAGTGGCTCTCTTCTGTCTCTTTTTGTGCTTAGCTCCAGTGCTTAGCATAGCATCTGACATATAGTAGGTACTTACTAAATATTGATTGATTGACCTGGGCCAGCAAATATCTATTGCAAGCCCACATATCTACAGCTCTTTCCTGGACTCAAACATAAGTCTGGAGCTAGAAAAGCCCAAATGGTTAGTGATCAGACCATGCCCCACTTTAAGCCTGCTGAAAGTTTGCAGCTCCCTTCCCTGAGCCATTCTGAAGCCATCCTTGAAGAAGGCAGCACTTAATATCCAGAGAATGTAGTGGTAGGAATCCAGCTTTGATATGTCAGAACCATAGCTTCAAAATAACTGTTCTATCAGAAATGTATAGAGCCCAGCCTCTACCACAAAGTCCCAATCTAGGAAAGAGAGGGAGGCAAAGGAAAAATGTCTCCAAAACATCTACAAGTAAAGCCTCAACAAATTGCAGCTTAGCCACAAAATCAAGTAGGCTTCAGAAATGAAACAAGAGCATTAAAAAAAACCCTTCAAATATTATCTTAATGAAATGAGAGTTGTAGAGGAAAGAATTGGAAAAGAAATGAGAGTAGTGAAAGAAAATGTGGGGAAAGCATTAACAGTTTAGGACAATGGATATAAAAGTCTCCCAAAGTAACATATTGCTTGAAAATTAGAATGGGTAAAAAAAGAAGTTTAAAACTCCATGAGAAAATAAAAAACATTAAAACCAAATCAAAACTTTTATTAACAAAATAAGATATGAGGCATCTAATATATATATATATATATATCTGACCTGGAAAAGAAATCAAACAGAAGATATGAATTATTTGTATTACCTGCAAGCTATCTCCACTCCCCACTTCCAAAGAGCCTAGACATCATGTTTCCAAAAAATCATAAAAGAAAACTATTGACATATTAGAATAAAATGGTAAAGTTAATACAAAAAAAATCTACCAGTCAGTTCCAGAAAAAAGCCCTTAAATGGAAATTGTCAAGAATATCAGAACCAAAATTCAGAGCATCCTTGTCAAAGAAAAAATAATCAAGCAACCAAAAAAAAAAATCACTTCGTGAGGGGCCACAGTCACTATTACACACTATTTAACAAGCACCAATATAAAGGAGTAGAGATCTTGAAATATATAATTTCAAAAGGTGAGAGATATGAATTTATAACAATTTTCTCTCGATTCTGTTCATTTTGCTCTTCATTATTTCATGCAAGTCTATTCATGTTTTTCGACAGTAAATGAGCTCATTATTTCTTATAGTAAAGTAGTATTCCATTTCTGCAGTGTTTTGTGCCTTTTGATGCCTTAATGACCTATTTAAAGAAAAAAAGCATTATTTTGTTAAAAATTAAGCAAACAACTGAACTAAAAAAGACAAACTACAAGAATTCCCTGGGCCACCTCATAGGTATAGTTAAGACAATGTTGTTTATGTTCCTGGATGAATTAATTGTGACTAGAATGATGGTTTGGTCAAAACACATGGAAGAATAAAGAAGTATTCCATTATGATTTTATACTACAGTTTGTTCCGTCATTCCCCAATTAATGGTCATCTCTGCAATTTTCAGTTTTTTTGTCACCACAAAGAGAGATGCAATAAATATATTAAACCATATAGATTCTTTGCCTTTCCCCCCTAATCATGTTTGGAAATAAAAATAGTAGTAGTAGTGGTATTTCTGAGTCAAAGAATAACAATTTAAGCCCAAAGGGCTATCAAACTGTGCATACCCTTTGGTCCAGTAGTGTCTTTACTGGGTCTGTATCCCAAAGAGATCATAGAAAAGGGAGAAAGATCCATTTTGTAGTGGCAAAGAACTGAAAACTGAGTAGATGCCCACCAATCTGGGAATGGCTGAATAAGTTATGGTATGTGAATGTAATGAAATATTGCTGTTTTGTAAGAAATGATTAGCAGGATGATTTCAGAAAGGCTTGGAGAGACTTGCATGAAGTGATGCTAAGTGAAGTGAATAAAACTAGGAGATCAATATACATGGCAACAAGATTACGTGATCATTAATTGTGATAGATTTGGCTTTTTTTTCAACAATGAGGTGATACAGGCCAGTTTTAATGATTTTGTGAGGAAAAGAGTCATCTGCATCCAGAGAGACTAGGGGAAGTGAATAAGGATCACAACATAGTATTTTCAACTTTCTTATTGTTGTTATTTTCTTGCTTGTTTTTTTCCTTTCTTATCTCTTTTTCTTTTGATCTGATTTTTCTCGTGCAGCACGATAAATGTGGAAATATGTTTAGAAGAATTGCTCATGTTTAACTATATTGGATTGCTTGCTGTCTTGGGGGGGGAGAGGAAAGGAAGGGGGAAATCTGGAACACAAGGTTATGCAAGGGTGAATGTTAAAAACTATTTTTGCATGTATTTTGAAAAACAAAAAGCTATTATTGTTTAAAAAACACAAAAAATTAAAATGGTTGGATCAGTTCACAGTTCTATCAATAGTGAATTAGTGCCCAAATTTTTCCATATCCCCTCCAACATTTGTCACTTTTCTATTTAATCATTTCAGCCCATCTGATAGGTGTCAAATAATATCTCCAAGTTGTTTCAATTTGCATTTCTTTAATCAATAATAATTTAGTCATTATCTTTTGTCTTTTCTCTTTCAATTTCTCAAGTCCTCCAATATTTTCCCTTCCCAAAGTCACCAACCTCTAGCAGCCTGCCCACCTGTTCTCTTTCAATTATCTATTTCTAATGTGCTGTGGGTTGGAAAAAATTGGCAACACTGTTTAAATTGTATTTGAAATAAGAACAAGGGATTGAGTGAGAGACTTGTGACTCTTTGAAGAATAAAAAGTTCATGAGTTTCAGTGCATGGAATTCAGAATATTATTTTAAATATTCCTTGGTTTTCCCACCATTCCCTAGTCCTAGGTTTGGGGTTATGTTCCAGATAATTGAAGTTGCCAGATCAATAATCCCCTAGATTTGGCTGTGTTCCAGATAATTTGAAGTTGCCAAATCAGTGACCCCCTAGATTTAGATATGTTCCAGATAATTGAAGTTGCCAGATCAGTGAGCCCTGGATAAGAGAAATACTTTTATGTTATAGTCCCACTTCTTAACCAAAACAAGGAAACACTGATAGTCTATCCTTACCCTGAAGCCCCCCTACCCACCCATGGGGAAGCTGACATTCCAATATAATGGTAGTATCACTTTCTCCTCGGCAGCTAATCCATTTGTACAGGCCCCATCAGTCATAGAGCTGCCAAGGATGCAGTCACTAGCTAATGTAACAGCTTTCATTTATATAGCACTTTGTAGTTTGCAAAGTGATTTTCTGATAAGCATTCTGTGAGGTAGGTAGTATCAAAGCAGGCAAATTAGGGGAATATGTTTGGGACCACATTTATAATCTGATGCTGCAGTCAAAACATTTTTAAAAGAGTCCAGATCATCTTAATCACTCCTGCTAAGGAAGAAATTCCCTTCTTTTTTTTCCCTTGTCTTCCCCATGACTTATTTCCCCTGTACCGTTTAAACATATTAAATCACTGTTAGCACGCAGAGTGGGCATCATGTTAGCATAAGATCTAATCAGAGTGAGTCTGCTGGTCTCCAAAGGCTTTATTCTTTTTGTCTCTTTACTCTGTTTCCTTGTTAGGTTGAAGAGTCTTTTTTGACATCCTCATTTGTTCTGCCATGTAATGGAATGAGATCTTTCAGAGCTGCTGACATCTGCTCCACTCCAGAGAGCTGCAGAGTCTAGCTAGCAAAGCAATAATAATTATGCCCGAATACACAGAGAAGGATGCAAAGATGGGATGGATGACAAGAAAAAATATTCAAGGAAGAACAATGGTTTCACTGTGTGTGAGTGTGTATGTGTATGCAAGTCAATGTTGTGAGCACAAATCATTCTTTTCATGGTGATGGAATAGGAATCTAGAGAGCTTGAAATTCACCTGAATTTTTCTCATCAGAAATCTTTCTTTTAAAAAAATTAAATAAATTTTACTTACTTTGAACTTTGTAAACTCTGCCATGATCATTATCATTTCCATATACAATTAAAATATAAAGGATTACATGTGAAATTATTGATCTTTAATATATACTACTTTATATATATAATATGTAATAAATTTAACATAATACTTTCAAATCTGTCCTTGTTTATTTATACTTGCTTCTGAATTGCCTTCTGTTTTCTTTTGTACATTAAAATTTCCAGTGGTCCTCTTTTTTTTACCTTTTTTTGACATCACTGCTGTGAACCCCTCCAAATACCCTCATATTAAAAAATTCCACTAAAAGTAAGCAAAGTCAAGGAAAACGAATACATAGTGGCACTCAAATACATGGCTCTTTTTTTTTTTTAATACTTTGAGTCTATCATCTCTCTGATAGGAGATGGATAACATACTTCAATTTTATGGATCCCTTGCAGCAAAATTTTAAACTATTCAAAGTTTTTTTCTTTATAATATTGTTAATTGTAGAAATTGTTCTCCTGGTTCTAATCACTTCATTATGCATCAGATCATGCAAGTCTTCACAAGGTTCTCTCAAATAATTTCTTTTGTCATTTTCTTACAGAAAAAAACCATTAAACTTCAATAAATATAACAACAATATTATTCAGATGTCCCAATTTCTTTGGTTATTCCCCAATTGAGAGGCACTCTATGATTTTCTATTCCTTTTCTTTTTTCCTTTTAATTGCACCTTAGAATCAGGAAGTTTGTTTTTATTGCAACTTTTTCCTCCATGAGATGTTATCCTCTCTAGCTTTGTCCTTCCTTTTAATCCCACCTCTCCCTGTTAAATTTGATGTATTTGTATATTAAACTCTTTGTGTATGTGTGTGCTTATCTATCCTTTGCCCAATTCAATTAAGTGAAGTCCATATGAAACCTGTGTCCTTCTTTCCATGTGTTTATATGCTCTCCCCAAACCTCAATTATGGGAAATAGTAAGTTTTAATTCCTTTCTCCTCCATCATATCACTAATGTGTACCTTTTACCCTCTCTTCTTAAAATTTACAAAACAAAAACTATGTTCTCATTTAATTCTCTTAATGCCCTTTAAAGATGTTAAAACACTTGTTTTGTCCTATTGAATGTCCATTAAAATATTAGTACTTTGATATTATATAGCCCCTCACAATTGCTCATACAAAATGACTCTTCTAGGTTTCTCTTGACTTCTTTATTTTCATTCACATACTCAGCTCTACTTTTCTCACCAAGAATTCTTAAAAGCCCTCTTTTCATTTAAAAATCTATTGTTCCCTTGTAAAATTAGTTATTCTTGTGTGCAACCTAATATATTTTGCAGTTTGGAATGTTGGATTCCAGGATATCCTCTTGATTATATTAGAAATTAACAGATCTTGTGTGACTCTAATTGTTTCTCCTTCTGGCTGTTTGCAATGTTTTTTCTCTGACTTCGAATCTCTGGTTTTGGACTCTAACATTACTGGGACTTTTCCATTTAGGATTTCTTTTAAGAAGTGATCAATAGATTCTGTCAATTTGTACTTTGTCCTCTGATTTTAAAAGATCTGAAATTTTCATTCAAAATTTTTTGAAATATATTGAGATTTTTAAAAAACATTATTTTCAAGAAGTTTGATGATTCTTAAAATATTTCTCCTTGACCTATTTACCAGATGTTTCTATTTTTTAAAAAAATCTTTTGATTTTGTTCTTACATTTCTTGTTGTCTCATGGACTAGTTGATTTATGTTTGCTATGCTCTAATTTTCAGAGAGTCCAATATTTTGATAAATTTTTTTAAAATTTTCTTTTCTAATCTATTTATTCTTTTCCCATTTTTTCTTCTAGATTTTATTTCTTTTCTTTTAGGTCTTATTTCATTCTTTCTACATATTTCTCTAAACCTGTAGAAAGTCAATTATTTTTTCCTTTTAATTTCTGTTTTCACTTGATGCAGAGTTATTCTCATCTCATATTCTATATTAGATGTATTTATTTGGGAGTGGGGCATCTCCGAATTCAGAACGATTCTTATATGGTCCATGTGTTATTCTGTTTATACATATCATCAGCCTTAGTTTCTGAACTGGGGATTTGTGTCAGAGCATGATTCTATTGACTATTGTAGTTTTGGATAAGATAGTCAGCCATGCTTTGTTTCTCTCTGGGTCACCTATGTCCTTCCTTGTCCTTCACCTCCCAGTGTATTCTACATTAAGAGTGCTTATAGGGAATCATTGAACTTTAAAGCTTTAGGACCCTCAATGGTTTTCTAGGACAGAGTGATTGGAAGCTCAGATTTCCTAGTTTGGGAGTGGCTCTGTTACAACTGTCTGTTCCCAGTTATTCTAAAGTCTATATTTTGGATATCTGACTGTCCTGATGCTTTGCGATAGAACCCCTTCCTTAGCTTTAGAGCCCACAGTAACCTACAGGTTACTCTAGTCTACCTAGTTTCATGCTGAGAGACACCATTCTTATTTGCTTAGACTGGTATTGGCTTTTCTGGTGGGCTTTGGGATTTTGGCTGGTTTTTCTTATTAAGTTCTGGGGTAGAAATAGTAAAATTATCATAGTTTCTCATTGAATTTCTTGATCATTATTTGGTTGGGTGCTATTTTGGGATTTTTGCTAGATTAGATATTTGAGAGCTAGTTTATCTATCTCCATTCAGAGTGCAGCCTTGGCCAAAAGTTTTCAGTGTCACATTATAGTGCATTTGATATAAGTGAAAAATGGTTGTACTTTGCTGTAGATCTATTGTCTTATCTTGGAGCCAGCTTTATTGTCTGCAAAATGTGGATGGCAATACTTTTATTACTGACCATGTAAGTTTGTGAGTTTCAAATAAGATCATGTACATAAATCACTTTTCAAACTTCAAAAATATCAGTTATTATTATTCAGGTGCTCTCTCCTTATAAATATCACATTTTAAAAGTGATATTGGAAAACTGGAGTAAAATGAAAAGAGGAGAGTTATAATGTTGAATGGTATCGAAACTAAATCTTGTGAGAAACACTTAATAAAACCAAGCCTGCTAAAGCAATAAACAAACAAATAAACAAACAAAAAACCCCAAAGGTGCAAAAATATAATAGTTAATAGCAAAGAATTGGAAATTAAACTAACTCCATCATTTGAGGAAGAGCTAAACAAATGAAGATATATGAATATAATGGGATACTGGAAAAAAATAAATGCAAAATTCTTGTAACACACATATAATCAACTAAAGTAAATTTTCGCAATGGCCAAGTCTGAAAATGTGTGTTTTAGTTTGCATCTTGAGTCCATCATCTCTCTTCTAGGAGGTGAGTAATATACTTCATCATGGTCATCTAGAATTGAGTTTAGTCATTGAAAAGAATAGAATTCTTAAACCCTTCAAAACTTTTATCTCCCTAGTATTGTTATTATATAAATTGTTCTCCTAGTTCCACTCATTCCACTATAAATAATTCAGTTTATGCCTTTAATTCAGTTTTCCCTATTTTCTCTGAAACCTTCTCCTTCATAATTTCTTATGGGTTGGTAATATTACATATTTTAAAAGAGTAGCAAGTTGTACATAATAATGCAAAACATGCTTTTCTTCAAATGATCTCTTTCTGCTTAAACATCCCACATGCTAGACACATATGGGCAGCATGGAGTTACTTGTACACAACACACTCTAATTCCCAAATTCCACAAGAAACATTTTCCACACCCCTTCCTTCTCCTGATTGTCTCCAATTCATTTGTTTACCTCGTATGTACTTAGCAGTCATTGCATGCTACTTCTTCCATTAGACTGTGAGCTCTTTAGATCAGAGAATGTCTTTTGCCTTGCTCTGTATCTCCTATGCTTACCCTAGGCACTTTTAACTTAACTCTTCACTTTGCAATTTCATGGACAATTCCCCTTTTCTGTATGTGGACATTCTCCTTTTATTTAATATTTGCTAAGTTCAGAATTTTTTATATTTTAAGGAAAAAGAATTGGGCCTGATTAGCTTAAAGAAGAAAACAACTTGGAGGGAACATGTTATTTACCTTCAGAAATTTGAAGAATTGTCATGTAGAAAGGGAATTAGATTTACTTAATCTGTGAACTCTATGAGGTAAACAGAAGGAGATTTTGAATCAGTCTAAGGAAGAAGTTTCTAATAATTAGAGCTGCATAATAATGGAATGTACACCTTCATGAAGTAAATTTCTTTCCATTGTGGGGAATTCGAGTAAAGTCAATATTGTTGAAGATTTGTAGAAGGGATTAGAAATTTCTAAAATAAAATAAACATTTCCAAAAGAGATTAGGTTGCATCAGGAAGTAATAACTTTCCCCCAAAAGAAGTGTCAAGCAAAGGCTAGGTGATCATTTGGAGATCTGTTGTGGAGTTCAGATATAGCTTGGTCTAGTCAATCAGTGACTAAACATTCATGAAGCTCCTACTATGTGTCAGGTACTGTGCTAAGTATTAGGGATCCAAGAAGACAAAAGACAATCCCTGTACTGAAGAAGTTTATAATTTAATGAGGGAGACACTTTTGTTGTTGCTGTTCAATGGTATTCTACTCTTTCTAATCATTTAGTCCCCTCAATTAGTGCACAGAATTGAACCTAGATAGAGATTGTGTACAATTTATTTTCTTTAGAAACACTGGGCCTAGAGAATAGCAACTTCTTTTTCTTCCACATAAGGCTACTGGACCTGGCCCAGGATCCGAGGTTTTGGTTACTTAGCTAGAACAGGATTGGTCTGTGTTTACTGGAGAACACGGAGAGTCACATTATTTATGGTCTCAATATTGTCTATTTTCAGAAATTTGGGGTGTTCACAGGTTGATGGGTCATTGCAAAGTTGAAGGTCTATGATGAGTCTTAGCCTATAGAATCTCACCTGAGGCAGAAGAAACTGAGACATCCTACCTTTATTGGAGAATACACAGAAATATAATTAAGAAAAGAGGACCAAAACACTTCATGTGATACATACAGCTAGGCTCTGATTAGTACAAACAATGAATCCTGTAAGTAATTAATTCTGTAGCATGTGTATTCAAATTCCTGTTATTTGATGTTATAATTATGTAAAAATATATTAATTGATTGAAGCCCAATGGAAATATGCAGTGCAAATTCAAATAATGTGATCACTTAACAGGATTCATTATTGTACTAATTGGGACTTAGTTGCATCAGGGAAAACTTGGAGCTTCCAATTGTGGGTGAGGAAGAAGATAGAGAGAAGATTGTTGTACAAGCATGATTTGAACTAAGTGACTTCCAGTCCTACTAGCACTCTACACAAACAAGATAGGCTGGGATTGATAATAGCTACTTCCTGACAAGGGAAGGGAATAAGCTCAAAGCCCACATCAATAGTATGATTTCTGCAATCTTTACAAACTTAAATATTCATTTAGTCTTTCTCATGTGTAGGATTGCTGAGCTATGGACTAGGGTTACAAAGATACTAGCAAAATAGCATTTTCTCTGTCTCTCATTCCTGGAATATTTTTCCTCGTCTCTGCCAAATGGCTTCCCAGTTTCTTTTAACTCCCAACTAAAATCTCATTTTTTACAAAAAAAAACTTTTTCCAGCCCCTCTTAATCCTAGTGCTTTCCCTCCTTTAACTGTTTCCTAGTTATAATTTACAAATTTTTTTTTTTTTTTTTTTTGCTTATTGTCTCCCTAGAGGTAGCTAGGTGGCCCAATGGATAGAACTCTGGATTTGAAATAGGAAGAATTGAATTCAATCTAGCCTCAGACACTAGCTGTGTGATTCTGGATAAGTCACTCAACCTTGTTTGCCTCTGTTTCCTTATTTGTAAAACGAGCTGGAGAAGAAAATGGCAAACTACTCCAGCATCTCTGCTAAGAATACCCCAAATGGGGTATTCTAAAAGTAGGACAAGATTGAAATGACTGAACAACAACAATATAGCTGGTTAATTATCAAGTATTTAAAAAGCACCTAAGTATCAGGAATTCGAGATAGATAGATTATCTTTGAGGTCCTCGAGAATTAGAAAATTATGTCTTTGTTGACATTTTTCTCCTGACCTTATTAATTTGTTTTAGAAATTATTTTGTAGAAAGTTAGCTTAAAATATGCACAAAATAATTTGTAAAGATAAATTCAATTGGTCTCTTTGATCCTAGGGTAATGGAGAACAACTAGAATTTAAACCTTTTCAAAATTCATTTTTAAGTGAAGTCTAAAGCTTAAATAAATGTAGACATAGTCTTAATTTGTTGACGGGCATTGTTTTGGAGGGACAAAAGTTTCAAAATTTTTCCATGTTTTTCACATATGGTCCTCAAAAATATATATAAAAAAAATCTTTAAAATGAGTACTTCCATGATTCTCCATCACTCTCCCCCCCCCATCAGATATTTTAACAGAATCTCTTATGTGTTAATAGCACTATTTTTCTTTATCTCTAGAGAGGGTTTTGTAAAAATGTTTTTTTTTTTTAGAACACTAGGCTTTCACTATGCCCTGGGGAGAAAGGTAGAAGTGAGGCATTTGCATAGAATTAATTTACTTTCTTAGCTTTACTCTGCTCTAAACCTTTTCTTGGTATATGAAGATTGTGAAGAAATGAGAACAGCAAAGCCGATTGTTAGGAACCACCTGAGGCTTTACTCTAAAAAGAAAACATTTGAAACTAACTCAAGTCAATATAGAACAATATAGAATAACACTCCCTTTAGTGACTTTCAACTATCCTGAAAATTAGGTTTTATCCAAAAACATTGGTGGAATTGTCTATATATCAATTAATAAGTAAGCATTTGTTAAATAAATGCTATTTCCAAGATCATGGTGTTGCATCGGTATTAAAGCTTGTGTTTGAGTTTGGACATTGTTTCTAACCTAATACAGTAGCTTCTGATCTAAAGGCGCTATAAAATTAAATAGGGGAAATTTTAGAATGAACTAGAACTAATCTATAGCAAGTAGTTCAATCAATTAAGAACACTTGCCATGAACCTATTATGTTCCAGACACTGGGCTAGGCAGTGGGAGCAGAAGGACAAAAAGGAAGGAATCATTGTTCTCAAGGAGTTTATTCTTTCTTGGAAGAGACAAGATTTATGATTTTATGCACATAAATGTGTATCTGTAAACAGAATAAATACAAAATGAATACAAGGTATTTCAGGGGAGGAAAATAGAAGCAGTTGGAAGAGGTGAATCAGGAAACATTTCATAGAGAAGATGATGCTTGAGATGAGTCTTAAAGGAAGTGAGGAATTCTGAAACAAGGAGGTAAGCAGGGAATGCATTTAAGATACTGAAAATGGCTACAGCAAAGACAAAGATGAAATGGAGAGCCATATATAAGGAGTAGGAAAAAGGTCAGAGCTCATAGCAAGGAAAAGGAAAATAATGTATAATTAGGATAAAAAAGCAGGTTTGGACTATGTTGTGAAGGGCTTTAAAAATAAAATAGAAGAATGTATATTTTATTCTGTAGGCAAGAGGGAGCCACTGAAATTTACTGAGTCAAACGGTCAGATTTGAACTTAAGGAAAATCATTTTAGAAACTACATGGGAGAAGGATTGAACCTGATACAGAGATATTATTGTAATTTTTAGCATATTTCAATAGTCTAGGCAGGAAGTAAAGAAGATGTGAAGGAAGGTGGAAATTGTGTGACTAGTAAGGAGATGGGAAAGATATTGTGAAGGTATAATTGAAGAGATTTGGCAACTAGCTGGATGTGTGAGAAATAGATGAAAATGTCAAGAACATGAAACTGGGAGGGTGAAAAAATTGTGGTATGTTGACCAAAAAAAGAGGAAATTCGTAAGAGAATTAAAGTTTTAAGGAAAGAAAAGGAATTCTGTTTTAGACATGTTGAGTTTGAGATTTTTGTTGGATGATCAGTTTGTAATGTGCAATGAGTGGTTAACATGGAGTGAATACATAGATTTGTGAATCATCTACATAAAGATGATGGGAACTAATGAAGTTGCCACTTGAGAGAATATATCAAGAAAAGAGATCTCTGGACCAAGTCTTGGTTGCAGGATTGTTGCAGATATTAAGTCAATAAAGTAGATGGAGGAGTCCTTAGAGAGATAAGAGGAAAAGGAAGAGAAAGTAGTGTCATGAAATCCAGAGAGAGAGAGAAAAAGAGAGAGAGAGAGAGAGAGAGAGAGAGAGAGAGAGAGAGAGAGAGAGAAGGAGGAGAAAGATGAGGAGGAGGAAGAGAAAAAACAGAAAGAAACAGGGGGAGGGAGGGAAGGAAAGAAGGAAGGAGAAAGGAAGAGAAGGGGGAGAGAGAGAATGATTGAGGGGACAATATGATGGAGAAAAAGAGAGTGTGGAAGTAGCCATCTCAGTATTAGAGAATGTCGACAGAGAAAAGTGTGGGATAAAATGTCAAAGGTTTTGAGATAAGGAAAAGGGGAAAGAGGGGGCCCCTGGGGAATGGCCTCTATATTCTTAGTAATAGATAAAGTTAGAACTCACCTGAAAAGATGGGAGGACTAGAAGGAGTGAGAGATTTGAGGAGAAAAGAGAATATTTGAAACATCCTTTATGGGGATCAGCATAGGGATTTATTTTGCCTTACTTCAGTGGAAGTCCAGTCAAGGTTAGATAAACATATATTTGTATTCAGTCATTTCAAACTTTCTACACTTCTATTCAACAGCCAGTGAAGAGCAGTGAAGGAAGTATATGATGTGAGGATTCCAGGATTGTAGTTGAATAAACAGCAATATAACAAATGGTCAAAGGGCCTGAGCATGGCAAACAGTGTAGACTTGCATAGTATAGTTATAGGGTCAAGGAAAAGAGTAAAATGAAGTCAAAAGAGAGATAATGGTCTGAGTATGAGGCTGAGATATGGAGGGATTAGAGGTCATGGTGAGAATTAATTATAGATTTAGAAGGGATAAGGAATGAAAAATAACACAACAATATGAGGTTCTGATCAGATCAAAAAACATAAAACTCAGTCACAGAATAATGTTTCTGAGTAATGACAAGCTCTGGAATATGGTCATGCATACTGAGGTAGAATGGAGAAGAAGGTCATGGAATTTGTGAAGATTGAGAAACTGGAAAGTAAAGTCTATAAGGGAGTATCAACATGAATATCCCATAGGGATAGAGAGGAGGGAAAGACAGTATCCAGATTTTGAGTTTCCTAAGAAAGGAGGAAGAATGTTCTGGAGCCAATGGAAAACAACTTCCATGTTCTATCTATTTGTGGATTTTGATAAGAATTTTAAAGGTAGAGAGGTTGGTGAGTGTTGTCAGTAATGAGAGGGCTTGGAAATGGTAAGGAATATTTCTACTCCCTCTCTAGAAGTTGGTGGTGGTGGTTCGTCCTTTGTTCTCAAAGGACATCACCATGACATCAGGGAGGTAATAATGTAACATGCAAGTGAATTATATTTAATTGAAGGAGGGCTATATAGTCACTAACCTTACTTTCTCCTTCAGAACCATCTGGTTCCAGTGGCAAGATATAGATCAGGATGGCCCTAGATGCAGTGGAAGAGAGACCTTGGTCTTTTTAAGCTAAAGTCTTTAATAGGTCTGTTTGATCTATGTTTCCTCTCCCACCTCTCATTAAAAGTAGGTAAGAAATGAGGCAGAGAATGGCCTCTTTTACCTAGAAAAAAATTAAGCTGAGAGGGAAAGACTCTCTCTAGGAATAATGCTATGAAGGAAGGAAAGAGGTACAGTCAGTGCTGAAGGAGATGGTCAAGGATCCAGTGCTTTTTTAGGGAACACAGGACCCTGTGAGTGACATAAAATGAAGACTAATGAAAGGGAGAGGTCTAAAATGAAGGGAGATTTGTTAATTCTAAGGGGGGGATGACAACAAACAAAATAAAAGGGGCAGACAGAATAAGAACAGAACGTGAGAAAGTTTGAGGAAGAGAGGGATAAGAGAATGGCAAGTGGACATTGAGGAGAGTGATGGTTCACTTTTAGGCAGTTAGTAATTAAATATTATGAGGACTGGGAGAGTAACAGGTGGTGGGAGTTTGCTAAGCATAGAGGGTAATGATGGGTGGGAGAAACTCCACTGAAGACGCCAGATGTTAGAACATTAAATAGTTCATAGTCTCAATAGCTCCACCTAGAGGATATAGGTAACTGAATTTATATTTTATATATATTATATATATATTTTAATCTCTTATTTTAACCAATTTAGAAAATTTTCTATAACATATTATACACATCTCTTCTTTCTTAAGCTGCTATAAAGTATAGTTTGAACTTTTCTTGAGGATTCATGGCCATATTTATAAAAATTAATTTTAAAACTGTAGTACAATACAATGGTATTTATTCAAACATGTAAAGCTATCAGCCTTTAAATTAAATAACTCCGACCACTATGGTTTTCTTATTCTTCCTTCTGGTTTTTTTTTAAACAGTTATTGCCTTTATTTCTCATTTCTCATTTTTATATCATAAATTGTTTGTCAAATGCCTTCATTTTCATTTTTTTCTGAGCATATAGATGGGTTAGAGATAGTTGAAATACAAAAGTCTGGCATTTGCATAAATGGAGCTTTACCATATCTGAATTGTTCCTGCTTCCAATCAATTTGTATATATGAGGGTCCTAAGTGTTCCTGACAGGAAAAAAATCCTCAGGCATTTGGACTGACTTGAATGGTAAAGAAGAATTATAAGCTAAAAAATTTCTAAAAGGAATGATAAAATAATAAGCTCTTTTATGCCATCTCTTTATACTCCTATTCAGTTATCATATTCTAATTTGTTTTATAATTAGTTATATATGTCAACTTTTCTCATATCTCTATCATATCATATCTGAATCTCTATTATTTACTTAGTCTTCCCAGGCTACCACCTATCACTATGACTGATGGAGAAACCAAGGCTTTGCCCAGAGCATCAAACTCTAGAGGACATCATTGGTATTTACACTCCTTCAGCTGTGTTGTAACAACTGAGTTAAGCACTTAATTAGCAGAAGATGGTTTTTGTCATTGTTTTTATGAAGAAGGGTGGAATTTGTAGTTTCATCAGTTCCAGGAACTCTCAATATAGAAACTCTCTCCACTGATGCAGATGATATTTCACCTTTCATTACTTGAAAAGGTATTCCTTCCAATAATACATTTTTCCCCATAACTATTTTAGCAATGGCTTTGGCTTTTACAGACTTAATAGGAAATGTCTCCATCGCCATTGTTTCCTACACTACCCATCCACCTCCCCACTCCCCCATTCTACTTCCTTACTTAAATGCTTGAAAGCTGACTAACAAGTCAACATTCTCTTACCTTGAAAGCACTGACTGGGATACTCCTGGAGATGTAGTGACAGATATATGCCTAAGGAAAACCTTATCTAGACTCCCAATCTGCACCCTCCCCCCCCAAAAAAAAAAATAAGGTCACTTGGAACCAGATCTCCAAACTATTTTCCAGATATCTCATGATTGTGAAAGCATCTGGATTCAGATTGATGCCCACAGATATATAGCCTACCTCATGCCCACTTCTTCAAGAAAAGCATGATGTCCTTGACCCATGGCCTTCTGCATAACTGTTTGAGCATTACAAGCATGGGCAGTGAGATAGGAACATCTTACTTTCCTTTGCTGTGCTAGGCTTCCTTCTTACCACCACAATTATCACTCTAGAGATCTTTTATGCAATCACCTTAGGTTTCATTTATTTTACTGACTTCTTCTCTGTCTATAGTTCTTATTTCTCTGTTCCCTAACCTCTGGTTGTGTGTATGTTTATGTTTCTTTATGTGATAAATGATTCCTTTCCCTTCCACTCTATTCTCTCCTTTCTTTTTTTTTTCTTCTCTCCTGAGCTACTTCTTTCCTCTCTTGTTCCTCCTTCTGTCCTCTCTTCCCTCCCTCCCTTTCTTCCTTGTTTCTTGCTCTTCCTCTTATTCTCTCTTGAGACAGGTCTAGTGGCCTGGTTGCCATCTGCTGCCTGTTTTTTTTTTTTTTTTTATGAGGTTGAGATCAGATGGCATCTAATCGATCGTCATGGTCTCCATGGTTACCAGGGTGACAGAGTAGTTTGGAGAGACACATTCTCTAGCCTGGGGCTGTCAGACCATTCCTGAGAGGAGAAAAATAATAAAACCTCCTCCCTGATATTTACACATTTACATCTCTCAAATGCAGCAAAACATGGACTACGGGCATGTTTGACACAGTTACCTAGTAGCTTGGGGCCAGGAAATACAAATTGACTTTTTTACACACAAAATTCACAAGGACAAAGGTAAAGATGGTGTGTGTGTGTGTGTGTGTATGTATGTGTGTGTTTAAAAGGAATTGCAGAATCTCCTTTTTCATCCTTTTATTGTTTGGCTAACATTAATTTAATAACTCTAATGACTATTTCTATTCCTGAACAATCACAAAAATAGTTCTGAAAGTAATTAGAGGCAAGTATTTGCTTCATGGGGAAAAAATAGCCTTTTAAAAAATCCATAATGTATTCTAATTCATTTAAACTGTAATATTAATTATAGTTCTTGGACCTGGAATAATTTTCCATACAGAAGATGGCATTCTTCATAAGAAATCACCATACAGCTAAAAATGTAAACAAAATGACCCTTTTAATGCAAAAAAAAGTGCTGGTGCGTGACTGTGTACTCTGTAGTACATTAACATGGAGTGGTTGACCAATCTGAACTGAGCATTCAGTCATGCCATATTATAATGGAATATAATGGAGTTGACAACCAAGATGTAGTTGCAAGGGGCACTAGAAAGACCTTCATAATGAGGATGTATAATTAATGAAAAAGAGGTCATGGATATTTGGAGATCCACAGCAAAACATAAAATGTAGCCATGGAATCACAGTATGTAACAGTATTAAAAATATAAACCCAATACACTTTTTTATTCAAACAAATTTAATATGAGACACAGATGACAAGGTAATAAGGCTGTTTTTCCTCATTTGCTTGTTTTTGTGTGTGTGTGTGGGGAGAGAGAGAGAGAGAGAGAGAGAGAGAGAGAGAGAGAGAGAGAGAAAGTTTAAATTGTGATACACACAAACCAGCATTAACTCAATTGATAACATTTAGTTTCATTTGAAGAAAAGCTTCACATCACAGAAAGTAAATAGGCAATATGTCCCCTATGCTTCTCTTTGTGCCACCCCCTCCATACAGCCTTCATCTCCTTCCCTACAATATCTTTGTAGGGTCAGATGTATCCATCCACAGGGTCTTTCTGTTGCATGAATATGCTGATATTTGAAATAGAAATAAAGCCATCAAATCAGGATGAGCCTTTAATAGAAAGAAAAAGCAAGTGGTCATTTACATAACACCTTTGTTTTTCTTCTTGGCTCTGTCCCTTTGCTCACATTTGCTCTCCAACCTCACCATGATCTTCCTGTTCCTCACCACTTGTCATCAGTTGATCAATATTTATTAAGCCCCTATTTTGTGCCAGATACAGTAATAAGTAATTGGGGATACAAAAAGATACAAAAGCCAGTCCTGGCCCTCAAAGAGTTCACAGTGAAAATGTGGGAGACAACAAGCAAACAAATACATACACACACATACACACACGCACACACACATATATAAACAGATAAATATGGGATAAATAAAAATGATTAACAGAAGGCAAGCATTAGAATTAAGAAGAGTTGAAAAAGGCTTCTTATAAAAGATGGGATTTTAGTTGGGACTTAAAGGAAGCCAAAGAAGTCAATAAGTAGAATTGAACATTCCAGACATGATAGACAGAGAAAATGTCCAGAACTGAGAGATAGAATGTTTTGTTTAAGGAACAGTTGCAGGAAGGTCAGTGTGGCTGGGTCAAGGAGTCCATGGGGAAAAGTAAAGGATGAGAAGAATGGCAAGATAGGAGAGGGATTGGTTATAAAGGGCTTTGGATGTCAACTGAAATATTTTGTATTTGATCTAGGAGGCCATGAGTTGTCCATGGAGGTTTATTTCTTTGTGTTTTTTATTTGTTTGTTTGTTTGCTTTAAGTGGGGACAGAGATGGAACAGTGACATGACTAGAACAGCATTTTAGAAAAATCCCTTTGGTGGCTGAACAGAAGATGGATTGGCATAGAGGAACACTTAAGGTGGTAGGAGGCGTAGGAGCCTACATGAAAAGGGTAACAGTGTCAAAAGAGAGATAGGTAGATTGGAGAGATTTTGCAAAAGTAAAATCAATAGGCTTTGGCAGCAGATTGGATATAGGAGGGAGGTGGTGCTTGAAAGATAGTAAGAAATAGAGAATGGCTTTTAGTGACTGGCAGGATGATGTTGCCCTGTATGGTAATAGGAAAGATAGAAGAATGGGAATATTTAGGAAGTTTCATTTTAAACATTTTTAGTTTAAGATATCTGCTGCACATTGAGTTTAAGGTGTCTGAAAGGCAAGCTGGAAATGTAAGGTTAGAGGCTGACAAAGAGGGTAGGGTAGGAAAGGTTAGTTTGAGAATCATCAGCATAGAGAAGGTTATTAAATCCAACATTTATGATAAGATTACCAAGGGAAGTTAGGGAATAAGATCTGGAAGAGAATCCAAGAATATTGAGGAGTGATTGGATAAGAGAAAAACCAGGAGAGATTGGGGGCTTGAAAACTCAGAGAAGAGAGTATGAAGGAGGAAAGAATAATGAACAAAGTCAAAAGTTACAGAGAAGTCAAAGAATGAAAATTGAGAAAAGAACATTGGATCTGGTGATTAAGAATCATTGGTAACTTCAGAAAGCGCTTGAATCCACTTAAATCCCACTTCCTCCAAGAAGGTTTCTCCCTGGTTCCAGTTCTCCTTGAATATTTGTAAATTCCACAAACACTATTGTCTTTAAAACATGCATCATTCAAAACCTTCTTCATATGTGGGCACCCAGAAAGTCACCCCACTCTCTGGCCCATCACTTATGTGAAATCATGTCATGAGTCACACCCGTATGTTAAATTTTACCAATTAACTAAAAAACATATTGATTCAAAGCAAAAGATATTTAATTGAACAAGGTAACATTAAATAACAAGAAGAGACCTTTTCTCATGCACACATGAGTTATATTTTCTCACATGTTATTATATTAATAAAGAAGTTTATATACACACAGTGAAAGTACATGACTAGGGAACATGCATGGAATGCAAATGTGGAGAATGAGCAACCAGGGGAATGCACAAGTGAGAAACACATGGTCAAAATACAGTGTAGAGGGCAAATATATAATACGTACCCACATGTAGAAAACTCACATCTGGTCCATAGGTGGGGTCTGGCCAAATCACATTTCTGATGCTATAGAGCCACCAATATGATGTTATTGTCTATTGGGACATCTCAGTTTTCTTTTGGGTATTATATCTTGACTCTCCATCACTTCTTGGATGTTTTTCCTTCCACTGGGCTTCTACTGCTGGTCTCACTGCCACTGAGCTACTCTTAGCTACCCTCAGCTGGTACTCAGTTTCTCCAATGTTACCTGATATGTGTGCTGTAGTATGGCAGGTAGTAAATATTTTCCTAGCAAAAGAAATCTAAAACTTTTAGTTTTAATCAAGAACTAAGAACTGCTATATATTCTTTTGGTTGCTTTTTTTCCTGGTGTCAACTTGACTCATGGCTCAAATCAGTCCCCTTTTAATTTTTTTCAAGCCCATGATGATCTGTCGGTATCCCCAAACTCATCTTAGAGACTCCATACAACAAGGTATGTGAAAGCTAGAATGATAAGGCTCGCCTCACATCCCACACTGCTCTGTTTAGCATGCAAATAAAGCTAGATAGAAGAAAAAAAGAACTAGGTCAAGCCAGCAAGACTTCCTAACTTTCCTAAATGGCTGGGTTTTGCCTAACAAGGATCTCATGGGTATCCTTACAGATACATATGGCTCTGGTATATACAAGTACATATAGCATATTCACTGGCATTATTATTTTTCATTTCACATGTTTTCCTGTATTTCTAGTTAGAATAACAGTTCCTTTGAAACAAGGAACTATGTTTTATACTCCTTTCTATCCATGAAGTATATCACAGTGATCTACCTGAAGTATAGATGCTCAATGACTGTTGGACAATTATAAGAGATCACAATTATTATGATGATCATGGTGATAATCTGTACCAAAGTTCAGGCAGAGGATGTTGATCCCAATGATGATAATGATAATGATGATGACAATGACCTTTATCTGACTCTTTAAAGTCTATAAGAAGCTTTCTCATTCATGATTTCATTTTATTTTCACACCAAATCCATGAGATAAGCACAGAATTATAACTTTTGTACCATTCTGAGTCAAGTAACAGTGGATTTCTAGGAATTTAACTCGGGTTATAAGGAATTATTTTATTTAAAGAAAAACCTAACCTCCCAGGTACTATCCTTGGTCCTACCTACTTCAAAGGGTGGTTTGTATGGAAAGTGCTTTGTTAATCACAAAGCAGATAGAAATGTAAGCGATTATGAATGCCAACTGAGACATTCTCCTTCCTTCTTTGTGTCTCTAGTACACTTGTGTGCAAACACACTTCCCAAAGATAGGTGAGTTCTTGCTTGGAATGAAATGAGTCATTTGTTCCCATCAGGGCAACTGGCACAGCATGGTGTCAACTCACTCTTGCCTCCCGCAAATTGAGTTTGTCAGTGCTCAGCTACACAGCTGAGTGAAATGTTGTGTGAGGTTGCCTGTCTCCTGGGAGAGAGAACTGGCATAAAGCACATCCTAATGGGATCTAGAAACAAAGAAGCGTGAATGAAGTGTTAATTGCATTCATAAAGACATTAACAAAGGAATTAAAATGGCAGAAGCTTCCTTCTCCATCACTACCTTCCCCCAAGATTCAAACACATACATGAAACCCCAATGAACATTTTAACAAAAATTATCTGTTTATTGTCTTCCCATTACAAATAAACTACTACATAAATAAAAACTTTTAAAGGAACAAAAATGGGTCCTTCTTAGAAGTTAGCATCACAAAGTTTATCCCAGGTCTTTTTTTTTTCTCTTGACTTTCTTGAGAGGATTTAAGCTTCTGCAGGAAAAAAAAAATCCCAGCATTTTTCAATATTGCCTCATTAACTGTAAGAATATCTGTTAACAGTTTGAAACTAATCAATCCTACAGCTCTTATTAGAAAGAATAAAACACTCATTATCTCTGTTAGTCATTTTAGTTTTTGAAGGCAAATGATAAAGTTAGGGTTATAATTTGCCACTGGGTTGCCATTGGGTTTTTTGCTGTTGAATTTTTTTCTCAGCTAACCAGAAGAAAGGAAACCCATTTCTTTCTCCTCACTGCCATCTTCAGGATTCCAATTTCAATAATAGAATTGAGATGGCACACAATGCCTCCCTCTGAGGCTGGTTAGGATAGTTGTTTAGTGCTCCTAGTTATTGAGAACATGGTTAATGAACTTGAGACCTCTATGGTTCACTATAGTCTGCATCCCTTGACTCGTCATTCACTCTGTAAATGCCAGTGATTAGTAATCAGAAGACAAGAAAATAAAATGTTGATGGATCAGTGCAAATCTGTAACAACTACTACAAAGGACAGCCACAAGCAGGTGCTCTGCTGACACCTATCAATAATATTCACCAATTCAATTCAATAAACATTTATTAAAAGCTTGTCATTTGTAATATATGACTATCCCAGATGCTAGGAGAAATATAAAGGCAAACATGCCAGTCCTTATGGGTCTAGCATCAGGAAAGCAAGGAGAGAGTATGGCTATATTCTGAGCTCTGGTTTTACACAGGATGTACACATTACCTTCTGCTCTCTCCTTTGTTCATTCTGTCCTATCCCAAAGTCTATCGTCAAAAGTTTCTGAATATAGCCCATGTTTATCTTCATGGATGTAGGTAAAAATATTTACCTGATTCCAGACAAGCACTCAAGAAAACTGCAAATAAAACAGTCTTTAGTTCACATCACAAAACATGCAAAAACGCATAAGAAGAATTCTCAATATCCCATAAGAATTCCACAAAGCACATAAAGGACTCGCATTAGCCTATAAACTATAAATACAATTCTCCCTCAGTCCACTGGGTCCCACATTTCACAGAGGTTGTATATTCCTCCATATACAGGATATAATCTTATTATTTGCATTCCCCTCCAAAGACAAATAAAATAGGGACTGCAAGATGAGCAACTCTTAACATTCCCATAAGTCTCACTTTCATCCCCATCATAAACTTTCTGAGAGTTTAGTCTTGAAGAACAGAAACATATTAGAAGTTTCTATATACATAACCCCCTTTCCCATCAGACCTACAAGATCCAGATGACTCATACAAAGTACAGGTCCCCGACTTCTCCATATTATGGCCGTAGTCTCTTATCAATATTCCTTCATATGTATAATCCTATTCTTCTAACAACATGCATGACCCAGGAAATTTTCTTTCTCACTCTAGATTCGAATTTTGGAACTCTTAAACTTAGGGATTTTGGAGACTAAGAAATTCAGGAGTTGATAGTTGTCATGTTTTGTCATGTTGTCATGACATTGCCCAGAAATTCTCCTTTTAGGTAATGTGGATAGGCACATATTTCTCTATCTAAAAACAGACATTAATGGAAAAAAATTGTCCTTCTGGATTTAGCTGCCCCTAAGATCCTTTTGCAGGAAAAAATAAAGGGAAATAGACTTCCAGGAATCAAGATGGTAAAGTAAGCAGTGAATCATTGTAAATCTTCCATGTTTACTTTTGGACAACCACAAAATAGCACCACAAGACAAGTCCAGGAACAGAAGAACCAGAAAGGAGATGAAGTAACTTGAAAGATCAGCAGGAGAAGTCCATCTCACTTGAGTGAACGGGGGTGACAATCCAGGACAGGTTAGCCAGCAGCAGCCTCTGCCTCAGCAAACCAGCAAGAGATCTTTAGTCCTAGTGTGATGGAGCCAGTGAATGCCAACACCAGGACATCCTCCCCCATCCCCAATTTGCCTTAGCATAGCCAGAGATAGCTGATGTACTCCAGCTCTAGGAACAACTACGTGCTTCAGAATTGCCCTGGGCAATCAGGAATTTTCCAAGGGTCAGAACTCTAAGTGCTTCAGTCTAGCTCCCAGAAATGCAGAAACATCTCACCAGGCCTTAGTACACACCAGATGCCAAACACTCCTCCCCCTACCCCATCAGTGTAGCACCTGACAGAAGGATGCTTTGTGGTCTTAGTACAACATCAGTACAGCAACAGATAAACAACCAAGGCCTACAGTCACTGATACAAGAAGCTTGAGACAGTACTCCTTCAATCCTGAGAGCAGAACACAAATTTAAAAGAAAGGAAAAAGATACCCAAAATTAGCAAAAAAACAGCGATGATGACAAAAACAATGAAAACAAAATAACAACAAAAAGAATTCAACCAAAGAAAGTTATTATGATGACAGGGAACAGCAAGACTCAAACTCAGAAACTCAGAAGCAATATAAAAACTCTGAAGAAAATGGAAAGTGGTCTCAAATCCAGAAAGAATTCATAAAAGAGATAAAAAATAACTTAAATTCGTTGAAGAGAGGTAGAAGAAAAACGGGAAAAAATGAGTGTAATGAAAGAGGATTTTGAGAAAAAAAGAGTTAACATGTTGGAAAACTGCTTAAGAAGTAGAATTGACCAAATGAAAAAGGAAATACAAAAATCTACTAAAGAAAACATCTCCTGAGTCTGAAAGAAGTAGAATTGACCAAATGGAAAAGAAAGTACAAAAACTAATTGAGGAAAACAGCACTTTAAAAGTTGGAATTGGGCAAGTGAAAGCTATTGACTTTGAGACATCAAGAAACAAATAAGTTTAAAAATAATTTAAAAAGAAAGAAAATTTGAAATACCTCCTGGGAAAAACAACTAACCTAGAAGACAAATCCAGAAGAGACAATATCTGAATCCCTGGATTACTTGAACAGCATCTTTCACAAAATTTCCAAGAAAACTGTTCTGTTGTGCTGGAATCAGAGGGCAAAATTGGCATTAAAAGAATCTACTGATCACCTCTGAAAAGAGATTTCCCCCCCCAAAAAAAAAACTTCAAGGAACATTATAGCCAAATTTGAGAACTACCAGATCAAGTAAAAAATATAACAAGTGGCCAGAAACAATTCAAATATCGCAGACTCATAATCAAGATTGCACAGGATTTGGCAGCTGTAACATTAAAATATTAGAAATCAGGACAGTAATATATTGTTGACAGAGTTGGAAACTGATCTAACCATTCTGGAGAGCAATATAGAACTATGCTCAAAAGGCTATCAAACTGCATATCCTTTGATATGTCTGTACTGGTCTCTATCCCCAAGAGATCATAAAAAGGGAAAAGGACCTACATGTGCAAAATGTTTGTAGCAGCCTTTTTTTGTGGTGGCAAGAAACTGGAAATGGAGAGGATGTCCATCAGTTGGATAATGGCTGAATAAATTGTGGTATATGAATGTTTTGAAATATTATTGTTTTATAAGAATGATCAAAGGATGATTTCAGAGAGGCTGGGAGAGACTTACAAGAACTGATGCGAAGTGAAATGAGTAGAACCAGAACATTGTACATAGCAACAGCAAGATTATATGATGATCAATTCTGACGAACATGGCTCTTTTCAACAGTGAGGTGATTCAGGCCAGCTCCAATGGACTTGTGATGAAGAAAGACAGCTGCATCTAGAAAGAGAACTGTGGGGACTGAGTGTGGATCACAACATCATATTTTCATTTTCTTTTGTTGTTTGCTTGCATTTTATTTTCTTACTCATTTTTTTCCTTTTTGATCTGATTTTTCTTGTGCAGCATGATAATCATGGAAATATGTGTAGAAGAATTTCACATGTTTAATATATATTGGATTACTTGCCATCTAGGAGAGGGAATGGAGGAAAGGGAGACAAATATTTGGAACACAAGTTTTGCAAGGGTGAATGCTGAAAATAATCTATACATGTGTTTTGAAAATAAAAAACTTTAATTAAAAAAAGAAAAAAATAGAAGTCATGGAACATGATATTCTGGAAGGCAGAGGAGCTAGGAATATAACCAAGAATCCTTTACTCAGAAAAATTAAATATAATACACCGGGAAAATGGTCATTCAGTGAAATAAAAAGATTTCAAGCTTTCATAAGGAAAAGACCAGAAGTAAACCACAAGTTTGACCTCTAATATCAAGAATCAATAGAAGCATAAGCAGGTTAAAAGGAAAAGAAAACATAACGAATTCAATAGAGCTAAATTGTTTACATCCCTATGTGGGAAGATGATACTTGTAATTCTTAAAAATGTTATCACTAATAATATATATAGAAGGAAAATATATAGACAGAAGGTATGGATATAAGGTGAATTTGAGAAAATGAAACAAAAAATTAAAGAATGAAGAAGAGAAATACACTGGTTACAGAAGGAAGGAAGAGATAGAATGATGTAAATTATTTCACATGAAGAGGTACAAGAGATTTATTACTGTAGAAGAGAAGATGAGAGGATGGGTAATAAGCATTGCTTGAACCTTAATCTCATTATTATTGGCTCATAGAGTGAATAATATATGCAACCAGTTGAATATAGAAATCTATCTTACCAAACAGGGAAGTAGGAGGGGAGCAAATTAAGTAAAGGTGTGTGTGTGGGAGGGGGTGGGGGGCTGTCAGAAGAAAGGGCATATCAGGGGAGGTGTTATTCAAAAGCAAAACACTGGTGAGGAGAAAAAGGTGAGAGTAGAGAGAAAACAAACAGGAGGAAGAATAGGAGGGAGGGAAATACACAGGTAATAATTATAACTGTGAATGGGAATAGGAATAAAATGGAAGTAGATAGCAGAGTGGATCAAAATGCAGAATCCTACACTATGTTGTTCACAAGAAACACTTGAAGCAGAAAGCCACACACAAAGGAAAAGTAAGAGATTGGTGCAGAATTCTTATTCCTAATTCATAATATGCTTCAGCTGAAATGAAGAAGTAGTAGTAGTAGTAGTAGTAGTAGTAGTAGTAGTAGTAGTAGTAGTAGTAGTAGTAGTGGTAGTAGTAGTAGTAGTAGTAGTAATAACAGCAGCAGCAGTCTTAATCTCAGACAAAGTAAAAGCAAAAATAGAACTAATTAAAAGAGATAAGAAAGGAAACTACATCTTGTTAAAAGGTACTCCAGACAATAAAGTAATATCAGTAGTAAACATATATGTACCAAGTGGTATAGCATTTAGATTCTCAAAGGAGAAGCTAAGTAGGTTACAGGAAGAAACAAATAGTAAAACTAAACAAGTGGGTAACCTCTACTATTTTATCAAAACTTGATAAGTCAAACCAAAAAAATAAACACAAAAGAAATTTGAGAGGTAAATAGAATATTAATAAAGTCAGATATGGCAGACCTTTGGAGAAAACTAAATGGGAAAAAAAGAAATACACCTTTTTCTCAGCAGCACATGGCACCTATGCAAAATAGACCATGTAATAGGGCACAAAAACCTCACAATCTAATGTAAATAGACAGAAACATTAAATGTATTCTTTTTGAATCATAACACAATTAAAATTACATTCAACAAGGGGCAGTAGAAAGCTAGATTAAAGAAAAATAAAGGGGGGGGGGAATTTTGAACAAGTGTACCAGCTACCTTTTATAATCTATCATGAAGGGGAGACCTTTCCCAAAATACTTCATCCCTCAACAGTGGGAATCAGCCAGTTTGGGAAACATTAGTGTAACCTATACAACTAGAGGCATCTTTCAATAAAAGATTGGAAGCCATGGAACATAATATTTTGGAAGACAGAGGAGCTAGGAATATAAACAAGAATCATTTACTTAGCAAAATTAAGTGTAAAACATCAGGAAAAAATGGTCTTTCAGTGAAATAAAAAGATTTCAAGCTAAAAGACCAGAAATAAACCAAAAGTTTGACCTCTAATAGCAAGAGCCAATATTCCCTCTCCCATTTTCTGTGATTGGCCTATTTGGAGTTTCTTGAAAATGACATTCTTCTCATCAAATCTGACATTTGCAAAGTATTTATCACTGTGTGTAACACAGAGTAGGCATTTAATAGACACTTACTTCCTTCTCCTTCCTTCCCATTCCCATTTCAAACCTTTGAACTAAAATACTTTGATCCTTCACCATTATCTCTTTGTTTATATAACTTTCTTCAAAACTCAACTTAAATTTCATCATCTGTGAAAGGACTTTTCTTGGTTTTTCAGCATCTAAAGCATTCCTCTCAGATTACCTTCCAATTATTCTCTGTATATTTTCTATGTACTTAGTTGTTATATGTTGTCTCTACCATTAGAATGTATTTTCCTTGAGGTCAGGAATCATTTTTGCCTCTTTTTCTATGCCAGATACTTAGCACAGTACCTGGCAAATAGTATTTGCTGTTGTTTATTCATTTCAGTCATATTCAGTTCAGTCAAGTTCAGTCATCTTGACAAAGATACTAGAGTGGTTTGTCATTTCCTCTCCAATTCATTTTACAGATGAGCTAACTGAGATTGTTTATGTTAAATGACTTGCCTAGGGTAACACAACTTGTAAGTGTCTGAGGCCATATCTGAACTCATGATTATCAGTCTTTCTGACTCCAGACCCAGCACTCTATGTACTTCACTACCTAGCTGCAAAGAGTAAGAGCTTAATCAATATTGGTTGACTGACAAGACCACTCTAACATACACAAATAATGTTGTCTATGAAAAAGTTTCATAAAGAAAGAAGTCTTTCTATTAGTTCTGTTCTTTTCACACCTTTTACTACTTCTGATACATTGATGCCCCTCTCATCTTTGAAATGATGCTAAGAACTTCTTATTTACAAGTTATACCTAGGCCCTCTGAATTTAATTATCCAATAAACTCTACCTATTTATGCTTTTAAACTTGATTCAAACTCTCTTTCTCCAAGATAATCTTATCCCTTAACTGAATCTAATAAATGAGTCATTAATGCAGACTGCAATCTAATAGGAAAGATAAAGATATGCAAAGATGTAATTTTTAAAAGAACAAGATAAATGTATGAGAGAAGAACAAATAAAATGAAATTTTGAGATGACAGAAGAAAAGATCATTTCCTTCTATGGTATGATGATGGCTTCATAAATGATATAGCATTTGAGCTAGATATTGAAGAAGAATATTTCAGTAGCAGAGATGTGTGCAGAGGGTTTTCCAAGTTTAGGGAATAAATACAGAGGCATATCCTCTTAGGGGCCATTTCATTTTCCTGTTCTTTAACTCATAGACTGGAATCCCAAGAAGGTTGGTTTATCATTATTACCTTTCCGGAATATTGCTCCTCATTCCTTTCCAGGATACACTGCTTACTCATCCCCTTGGGATTTTTTCTTTTATGTCCTAGAAATCTCTTTACTTTGGAAGCTCATTTTCCCCAAACTCCCCTCCACTTCTCACACTGGAGTGGTTTGCCATTTCCTCTCCAGTTCATTTTACAAATGAGGTAACTGAGAAAAACAGGGTTAAATGACTTGCCTAGAGTAATACAACTTGTAAGTGTCTGAGGCCAGATCTAAATTCATGATGATCAATCTTTCTGACTCCAGACCCAGCACTCTATGCACTTTACTCTGCCCTTGCAGCCACTTCCTCTAATTGGCTGGTTCTTCCCAGAACCTCCATTTTAAGGAACAGGCCCTAAGTTTATCAATTATTCATTCCTCTCCCGACTGTGTTGCCATCTTATATTGATAGGACTTTCTCAACCATCTTCCTGTGCTAGGTAACTTCATCCCCAACCCTACTTTTCACTTGCTTTTTATGTATTGTATATTGTATCCCCCATTAGAATGTTAGCTACTTAAGAACAGGAAATGTCTTTCTTTCTAATTGTATTTTTATTCTCAGAGTTTACCATAGTGTCTTGCATATAGTAAACTCAATATATGCTTGTTGAGTGACTTACTGAGTGGCTGATAGAGTTCTAGGGGTTACCTTAAGGGACTAGAGCTTTCCCATATGATATTTACAAGCCCATCATTGTGTACACCTAATTAACTTTTAAAGATGCAATTTACTAGGCAAGTATAACTAAGAGATACCAAAACAATCTTCTCTTCTCCAAATTAAGTATTCATTCTGCCTTTGTACAACAAGGTCCATGAGATCAAACCTGAAACTTAAAAGTATTAAGGCACACATGCAAAGAGTGCATGTGACAAATAAATAAACTCCCAGTCACTGGGAATTCTTTTTACTCCCTTCTAGAGCCCTAGTGAAATTTCCCTTAGCTATAACTCTCTGTATAGCTCTCTTTTTGGCTGAGGATTGGTACCTTATAGGGTGTATAGCCCACACAGCTCCCCGACCTGACCCAAGGGGGC
>JAJPUD010003499.1:72939-98511 GCA_023553655.1 Myrmecobius fasciatus
CATGCCCTTTGACTCAGCAGTGTTTCTATTGGGCCTATATCCCAAATAGATCTTAAATAAAGGAAAGGAACCCATATGTACAAAAATGTTTGTAGCAGCCTTTTTTGTAGTGGCAAGAAACTGGAAACTGAGTGGATGCCCATCAGTTGGAAAATGGCTGAATAAGTTTTGGTGTATGAATGTTATGGGTTTATTATTGTTTTGTAAGAAACAACCAACAGGATGATTTTAGAGAGGCCTGGAGAGACCTACATGAACTGATACTAAATGAAATGAGCAGTACCAGGAGATCATTGTACACAGCTACATCAATATTATACAACCATCAATTCTGATGGATGTGACTCTTTCCAACAATGAGATGATTGATGCCAGTTCCTATGATCTTGTGATGAAGAGGGCTATGTATAACCAGAGTCAGGATGGTGAGAACTGAATGTGGATCACAACATAATATTCTCACTCTTTTTGCTGTTGTTCTCTTGCATTTTGTTTTCTTATTCATTTACTTTCTTTTTTTTTAATCTGATTTTTCTTGTGCAGCAAGAGAATTGTATAAATATGTTTATACATATTGGATTTAACATATATTTTAACATGTTTAACATATACTGGATTGCCTGCCATCTAAGGGAGGGGGTGCAGGGAAGCAGAAGAAAATCTTTAACACAAGGCTATGCAAGGCTCAATGTTGTCAAATTATCTGTGCATATGTTTTGAAAATAAAAGGCTTTATTAAAAAAGAGAGAAATTGGCTTCCTGACTTATGAGGGATGATCTCTGAATGAGGAAATTTAAAAAATGGATTCTATTTGATAATGAGTTATTAATGCAATAGAAAATAATCATTTCTTTCATTTTGCTCACATTTTTAGAATCTTCTTGTGAGGCAGGGGATTCTGATTTTGCTATTTTTCTTTATCCATTTGGACTAGATAATGCCAAAAAAAAATTTCTTGCTTTAAATCCTATGATATTCAAGAGAGTTTTTGTCTGAGTTCAGAGTTGTAAGATAATAGCCTTTGAATTATGTGTGATCTTGGAGAAAGTCATTTTAACTCTTTCATTTATCAGTCAATTCATTTGTTATTTATCTCTTTCAAACTAAAATCAACAACACTGATCATATTTCAAAACACAATCTATGATTATAGGATGTTAGTATGAGTATAGAATGTAAGAGTCTTGAGGCAGAAACTTATTCATTATTGTGTCTATACCCTCCATATAGGATGTCCCAAAAGGCTTGATCAATATTTTTCAGGGAGTTGATATCTAATAGATATTTGAGTTAAGCTAATTATTAATTTCATTTCCATTCATAAAAATATCAAGAGCAGCCTATTATTTTTAGAAAAGAGATTATACACCACTTATATGAATGTACATATTAATGCATACATATGAGTGTAGTCATTTATACACACATGGACTTTGACCATTCTTTTGGTGAAGGTCATTTCTAGGACCATTTCAGAAGGCTAGAAGAATTGAGGGTGAGTGAGTAGCAAGAAAGAGGAGAACATGAAGTCTTCTTGTTCAGTTCAGAAATAAGTACCGTCTATGGTCATTGGAGAGAAGCCATTTCTCCAGAGTGATGGCAGGTGCGGGTGAGCTATTTCCATTTTCCAGCTCTGCAACTCCCAGAACCTCCAGTCTAGATCTGCCGCCAAGTCTGGCTTGTTCAGGAGCCTGGATCAAACAGTGTTTTGGATTAATTTTCTGGCAGTTATCACATTGCAAATGTATCCTGTGCTTTTGATTAAGGATTTTTTCCCCCTTTTTGTCATGCATTTCAATGAGGGTACAGTTAGTAATGCTTTAAAATATCCTTGAGATGGAGCACAAGCTGAAAGAGGTAACACCTGTTCCAAAAGAAATCAGTCTGCGACAAGTAAGATTTTTTTAATAGGCCGAAGAACTTGAAAATACAACCTTCAACATCAGTTCCTAATTTTTGAGACTGATAGGGTTCCCTCCTTGATATCAGATGCACCACTTATTCATTCATTTATTTCTTCATTGAACATTTATTTAACTTCTACTAAGTGCTATCCTATGCTAGGAAATCAAAGACAAAAGGAGAAAAAATTCCTGCCCTCAAAAAGTTTATATTCTTTTGGAGGGAACAAACATGTACATAGACAAGTAAATACCAACTATGTTAAAAAAAAAAAAAAAGAAAAGTAGTTTTGGTGGGAAAAACAATACCAAATAGGGAGATTATCAAAGTCCATTTGTTTTATGCCTACAGCGTGCAGAGCTCTGTAGTAGATCATACTGATATTAAGGAGGGGGGAGGAATAGAATTCTAGAGAAAAAGCATACCAGGCAATTTGCCCACATTTAGCTACTTTCAACTCACAAAGTCCTGATTATGTACTTGTGCAAAGAACATTGAATTTACAGTTAGAAGACTTAATTTTCAAGTCTCAAGTTTTTTTGCTGACTATATAAATGATATTGGGATAAATGATATTTAACTTATTAAGCCTCTGTTTGCCCTTCTGTAAAATGGGACAAATAGCACTTAATATTTTTTACTCCTGGGCTTATAGTAAGGGTCGAATGAGGTAATGTATATAAATTTGTAACTATTAAAGGCTTGGCAAATAAACTGTAATGAAAAGCACTTTCTTTGCTTCATCAAAAAGGCAACTGAGGCAGGATAAGCATAATTATGCCCTCAATCAATATATATTTATTAAATTCCTACCATGTGGCAGATCCTATGTGAGGTTCTAGGAAAACAAAAATAATGAATGAACCTGACTATCCCTACTATCAAAGAACTTACATTGTATTAGAAGATATAACATATATGTATGTATTTTAAGTATTGACAAAATAAGTATATTACTGAACAAAACAAAGAAATACATAATAGTTAAATACAAAGTAATTTGAGAGGAATACCATTACCAATTGGAGAATCAGAAAAAGGACTGGTAGATGGTGATTCTTGGGCTCCGACTTAAAGGAAGATCTGGCGTGCTTTCTAGGCAAAAAGAATTTAGAAGATTAATGATTTAAAGATGGAAGGATCTTCTAGGTAATTTAATCCAACACCTTCATTTTGCAGATTACAAAATTATGAAAGTCATCCATAAAGGCTAGGGGTTTCTTCATGGTCATACATGAAGTAAGTAAATGAACTGTGATTTGAACTCAATTCTTGTCTCTACACATCCAGTACAGTTTTTACTGTGCTACATTTGCAAAATGTTTTACATACATTTTCTCATTTAAGAGTCCCAGCAATCTTATAAAGTAGATGTTATAGATAACAGCATATATTTTGTTTCAGTCTTTTGTACATGGAAAAAGTTTTTTAAATACCTTATTTATTTATTCATTCATTCTCTTTCTGATTTTTATATTCCCTAATATGCACTGGTAGACATTTCAAAATGAATATCCCAAAGATACCTCAAACTCAAAACATCAAAAAAAAAATCCACACTATTATCTCACCCCCACCTACCACTTTTTAAAATGTTCTTATTCTTATCAAAGATAACACCATTCTTCCCATCTCCCATGATCAAAATCTTGTCATTATCCTTAACATCTAACTCTTTCAAACATTTATTTTAAACATAAAAACAAAATGAAAAAAAGAAAAAAATTGCCATGTACAAAGTAGAACATAAGAGAGGATTCAACATGACAATAAATTTCCATTTCAAGAAAACTTATATAATAAATATCATACAGTTTTCAATGTGGATTTTCAAAATAAATTTTCTTTGCTTTCTTCTAGGTTTTCTTTTGTCTCTGCTGTAAATTTTTTACTTTATTCTTCTCCTTATAATACAGTTTAAAGTCTGATACTGTTGAATCTGCTTCCTTTATATCATTTTCCTATGGTTCCTTTGAAGTTCCTGACCTTTTGTTGTTATTTTTTCTAACTCAATAAAATAATTTGTTTTTTTTGCTGAGGCAATTTGGGTTAAGTGGCTTGCCTTGGGTCACATAGCTAGGAAGTGTTAAATATCTGAAATCAGATTTGAACTCAATTCTTCCTGAATTCAGGGCTGGTGCTCTATCCACTGTGCAGCTTAGCTGGCCCTGTAAAATAATTCTTTAGTCATTTCACTGGGATGGCTTGAATAAATAGAGTAGCTAGGTAAAATTGTCATTTAAAAATTATATTAGCTTGATAAATGGTCAAAGAATATGAACAATTTTCAGATGAAGAAATTAAAGCCATATTAAGTCATATAAAAAATGCTCAAAATCACTATTGACTAGAGTAATGCACTAAGTGAAGAGAGTAGAACTAAGAGAACATTGTAGACAGCGATAACAAAATTATGTGATGATCAAGTGGACTTGGATCTTTTCAACAATGAGGTGATTCAGGCCAATTCCAACAAACATGTGATGAAGAGAGCTATCTACATCCAGAAAGGGAACTATGGGACTGAATATAGAACACAACATGGTGGTTTTGCCTTTTTGTTTTTGTTTGCTTGCTTTTTCTTTCTTTCTAATTTTTTTTCTTTTTTGACTTCATTTTTCTTGTGCAACATGATAAATATGGAAATGTATATGGAAGAATTGCACATGTTAAAGCTATACTGGATTACTTGCTGTCTGGTGGAGATGGGTGGGAGGAAGAGAGAGAAAAATTTGAAGCTCGAAGTTTTGCAACAGTGAATGTTGAAAACTATCTTCTCATGTATTTTAAAAATAAAAACCTATCGTTAAAAATTTTTAAAATTATATTGTCTTTACCTACCCATGAACAATAAACATTACTTCAATTATATAGATATGACTTTATTTGTATAAAAAGTGTTTTATATTTGTGTTCATATAGTTCCTGTGTCTGCCTTGGCAGGTGTGCTGTCAGGTATTTTATATTGTCTAGTTATTTGAAATGGTCTAAAATAATATTGAATAATATTGTTGACACATAGTGTAGTTTCCCTATTTTTCTCTTTTGATTAAATCTATTTTAGTTTTAACTTTGTCTGAGATCCTGAATACTACCCTTTCTTTTTTTTGCATAATAAATTCTACTCTAGCCCTTTATTTTATCTTGTGTGCATCTCTCATGTTTATAGTATTTCTTAAAAACAGCATATTGTTGAATTCAAATTTTTAATCTGCTGTCCATTTCCATTTTATGGGTAAATCTATCCCATTCACTTTCTAAGCTACAATTACTTGTGTATTTTCCTCCTTTTTGGAGTCTTAGAACATCATAGTTTCCCTTTTTCCAATGCTAGTTTTCAAGGAATTTTTTTCTTAAGTTTCTGATTTTGTATTTAAAGTTGGTTGATTTTTTCATAATTGTTTTGATTTTCTTGGGTTGATCTTGTTTTTTTTTTTCTCTATTTTTTTCATAGGTCTCTTTTATTTAATTTTATAGTCCTTTTAAGTTTTTCCTAGAATTCTTTTTTATACTTGAGACCATCTGGCATTTATCATTGAAAAGAGGTAGCTCCATCATCTTCCTCTGAATATTAACTCAGATTTTTTTCTATCTCCATAGTAATTATCTATAATTACTTTCTTTCTCCTTTGCTTATTTTATTTTATTTTATTTTATTTTATTTTATTTATTAGCAGCTACTGGTATAATCAGGTTCTAGTCCCAAGACCTGGTGGATGATTCCTCAAGCCTCAGGTCCTTTTTATTTTTATTTTCTGAGGTCTGGCCTGGGATTCAACCTTGGGCTCTCCTCTTCACTCCAAAGCCACAGATAGGGAACCCCTAGCCACATTGTCCCTCAATTTATCTTGTTTTCTGTGGTCTTTCTGGAGGCTGCAAACTACAATTGTTCTCTGTGTCTATGCTGCCCTGCAAGTGCCTACAGCTAACAGGGTCCTTGTCCCTTACTACTGCACTCACCAACTATGTGCTAGCTCCTTGTCCCTGAAGTCTGAGACTCGTCTGATCTATTTCTGGTCAGCACAACTTTGCCTGACATTTCTAGATAGTGAAAAGTCCTTTGATTTTCTCCTACTCAGCCATCAGACTCCAGTATTGTCTGTGAGATGAGGCTGAGACTGTCTCTCAAATCTGCTGCACCCAGGACTTGTTGTAAGTTAATTCAGCAGAGTCCTCCAGGAAATATTTGCATTTCACTCAGGCTGAATCTCTGTCCTTCGAGGTTGAATTTTTTCTGGGGTCTTCTTTCTTTGTCTTAGGGAAATAGCTCTTCATCTTGACTTCTGTTTATTTCCCCTGCTCTACATCCCCTCTGAGGTGACCCCCCGCCCCCCCCCCCCCCCCCGCCCGGCCCCCCCCGGGGGGAGGAAATTTGGAGAACCAAAAATTTTCCATCATCTTCCCAGAATCCTCTCCCAGTGCTTAACTCTTCCTCATGCCACAAATTCAAACCACTTATTTCACCTGATTCCTGATTCTTTCATTTCTGCCTTTCTGTCCCATCATTAAAATTCTAAAAAACAAAAACAAAAACAAAAGCAAAAAAACATCTCAACTAATTTACCATTCCCTTAAACTATTATCTTCTGTTTCTTTTCCCTTTCCCAGTCAAACTCAGAAAAAGCTGTCTACTCTTCTTTTCTTCAAATTCTCTCTTCTTACTTCTCCTTTTGCAATCTAGCTTCCAACCTTATCATTCAACTAAGACTATTCTCTCTAAAATTAAAATATCTTCTAATGACTAAATCCCATGAAATTTTTTGTTTTTTGTTTCTTATCCTGTGTAACCTACTAAAACATTTGACATGGTTGATTACCCTTTGCTCCTGGATACTCTCTTTTCTGTGAGATTTTCTAGCATTACTCTCCCCTAGTTCTCCTCCTACTTATTTAACTGCTTCTCACTTTTCTTTGCTGATTTGACATCCGGATCATACCCCCTAACTGTGAATATTCTATAAAGTTCTTGTTTATTTGTTTGCTCTTCCTTTTGTTTTTATTTTTTTATGGAATAAAACAAGTGTTTCTATAACCTAGTATAATTTTTAAAAGTTGATTTCAGATGAAACAATAAATCTAATATATATATAACTTGCTATTCCTCTTAAATTCATAATAAAGTTATCCTGAATTTTTCTTATTTCTCCCCCTTTTGCCCCACTCTCCCACTGAAGAAATATAGTTCATGGTTAGGCAGGGCCAATATGATAAAAATAACAATTTTACCTAAATTAATTTATATTTTCAATGCCATCTTAATTAGATTACCAATTTATTTTACTAAATTAGAAAAAAATAATAACAAAATTAATTTGGAAGAACAAAAAGTCAAGAATATCAAAGAAAATAATGAAAAGAAAATATTAGGGGATGGTTGAGAAGTACCAGATCTTAAATGATATTATAAGGCAGTAATTATCAAAACTATCTGGTATTGGCTAAGAAATGGAAAGATAGATCAATGAAACAGAGTAGGCATACAATTTATAGTAGCAAATAAATATAGTAGTCTTGTATTTAACTCCCATGGTTTTAATTATCATCTACATGTTGATGAATTATGTATATAGCTCCAATCTATCCATGGAGCATTGAGCCTGCATTGACAATTGTCTAGTGGATATTTCAAAATGGATGTCCCAAAGATACCTTAAACTCAGGATGCCCCAAGAGAAACCATTAGCTCTTCCCTTACTCCCCGTCCCATCTCTCTTCAATTTTCCTTTTTTCTATCAAAGGCATCACCATTCTTCCAATCTTTCAGTCATTATATTGTCAGTATCCTTACTTCTCCCTCATGCTTTATATTCAAACCACTGCCAAATCTCTCCACTTTTTTTTCTATAATACTTCTCATTTCTGACTGATTTTTGGTATTAACAGAAGTAGAAGTGAATTCATGCTCTCTTCATGTCTCACCTAAATTATGGCAACAGCCTCCTATTTAATCTCCCTGACACAAGTCTCCCTCCCACCACTTCAATACATCCTACACATGGCTCCTAAAGTAATTTTCCTTAAAGGAAGATCTATTCATATCTCTCCCCTAATCAATGAAGTCCAGAGATTCCCTATTGCATCTAAAAACAAATATGAACTTCTGTTTTGCTTTTAAAGCCCTTCCTAATCTTAAGTCCACTTCTCTTTTCTATTTCATCAGACAGGATTTTTTTTTCTCCTGCATTTTCTTTTGTACACCAGCTAAACCAGCATTCTCTCTGTTGCTCATACCTGATATACTGTCTCTGAGTCCATCTACCTGCACTCTTTCCTTCATTTCTAGAATGGACATCCATGTCATCATTGCATCAGAGACTCCCTCTCTTCCTTCAAGATGCCTATAATATAGGTAAAACTTTCTATTTAAAATCTTTCCTGATCCCCTCAAATATCAAGTCCCTCCCTCTTGGACCACCTTGTATTTATTATTTTTATGTTTATTATATATATATATATAAACATACATATACACATCTCTGTGTGCATATGTATACATATATACACATAGAAAAATAATACATCTGTATGCCTGTATATACAATATGTATGTATGTATATTTTGTGTGTATATATTGTATACATGTACATGTGTACTTATATTGTTTCCACTATTAATATGCAAAATCCTTATAAATAGGGCAGTTTGGTGGCATAGTATCTGTGAGTAATAGGCATTATATAATTGTTAGCTCCTATTATTCATTGTATTTTCATCTCCAATATTTAGCTCAGTGCTTGACATGAGTAGGGCCTTACTCAACCCTTGTTGATTATAGATGAAGAAACAAGCCCTGAAAATTAAATAACTTACTGTAAAGTCACACAGTTGGGTACTGTTGAAAATGAAATTTGAACTCATATTTTCTTGATGACAAATCCAGCACTCTTTTCCTTATCTACACTGACTCTTTATGAATTGGTTTCAATGAGAGAAATTGTTCAAAATTACTTGAAAATAAAATGTCTATAATATACTTCTCTTATGATCTTTATCTATAACCTTATTTTGTAGAGGTAGCTAGGTGGCATAGTGCACAGAGTGCCAATACTAAAATCAGGAAGACCTGAATTCAAATCCAGCTTCAGACACTTATTATATATGATCTCGGCCAAGTCACTTAATTTCTGCTTGCATAAGTTTCATTATTTGTAAAATAAGGATTCTAATAGCACCTACTTCCCCAAATTATTCTAAGAATCAAATGAGATAATCAAATGTGGAAAAAAAAAAGCACTTGGAGTATTACCTGGTACAAAACAGGTGTTTGATAAATGCTTATTTCTTTCCTCATTTTTTATGTACATGGCAGTTCCCCTACTAAATGGTGAACATTTTGAAAGCAAGAACTGTGTCTTAGCCATTTTCATATTTCATTTGCTTAGCAAAATGTCTTTGAACATTAAAAGGATATAATAACTGTTTGGTAAGTGGATAAGATAGAGAATGAGTGAGATTCCAGAGTTTTATCCTGAGTTGTTATACTTTGCATGAATAAAAATATGTGGTTGTAGAATCAGCATAGTGTAATGGATACAGTCAAATTCAAAACTAGCATTGGATGTGAGACCCTGAGCAAGTCATTTAATGTTTCACTGCTCTGGGCAATTTTCTAAGAGTATGAATTGTAGAGAATGGCCTGCATTGGTAGGAAAATTTTATTCATTTAAAATTCACTGAATTAATGAAATAGCCAATAATAGCCAATACACATTTATTAAGCCCCAGGAGCTGGACTAAGCACTGGAGATACAAATATGGGGGGAAAAAAGACAGATCCTGCCCTCAAGAACCTTACAATGTTATAGGAGAAAACAACACAAAAAGAAGGTGAGAAAATGGTGGAATTGGGGGGAGGGGGAAGGAAGGTAAAGGTACCTCACTCTGGGAGTGATGAAGAGTTAGTCAGGAAAGCTGCAAAGTAATGCAGCCAGGTGACACGAAATGAGGAAATGTCTGAACTGGGCTCTCCTTAAATGGAGGGTTGGAGTTCATGGCCCTGCTCTTCAACTAGATAGGCAAATAGTAGTAATGAAGTGGAGTACCAATGTTAATAAGATCATACAGGATGATGATGCTATCCCAAAAATGAGCTTCCTGGGACATGGTTGAAAAAAGTCAGAGATATTCCAGAATAGGTGAGAACTGAGGTCCAATCTCTATTCCTACCAATCTGTAGGTACCAAGCCCTATATTGTCTCACAAATCATGAAATTGAATCCTTATACTAGAAAAGACATATAAAAACCTCTACTCCATTCATATCCCCTGCATTGAAGAAAGGTTTACTTGAACCATATCTGATATCTAGACACAATTAAATCTTCAAAAGTTTTCAGGAAAAAAAAAAAAAAAAAAACAAGCCCATGCAAATATGCCAAGGAACACAAAAGGAATATTCTAAATCTGTAAAATTCATTGCATTCTAATAATACAGATTTTCATAGATATAAGCATATATTCTCTTTTTTTTTTATCATAAACCTTTAAATCATCCTAACTCATTCTCATCTCATGTTCCAATGGTTTTGGAATACTTTCTTGCTGAAATACTTTCAATTAGGAGTTGGAAACGATTGCCTCCTAACTCTTGCTTTCTCCTTGCCAAAAATGGAATTGGTTTTAAACACTGCTGTTTTTCATCCAAAAAAAAAAAATTTCTCTTCCCGCCCTTGTGTTAGAAGAGATTATTCTCAGACAGGCATTTAGCTGATTTTTAATGTCAAAGAAACTTAATTTGCAAACTCGTTAGAAACTCTTTAGTAAAAGCAGCCTAGTAAAACAGATGATTAATATTGGTAAGCTCCTCATTTACATATTAATTAGTCTCCATACTCAACTAATTAAAACACTGCTGCTTGTTTGAAGACTTCCTCAATTTTAGACTGCTGCTCTAGTGCCTGCCTATGAAACAGCCAGTAATAGAACCAAAATGAGGGATTGTCTTGATTTCTTTTATATTTCTATAATTTGCTAATTTACCCATCTGTGACACCCTCAGTTCCCATTGGCTCCTGAACAATTTCTACAATGATATTCCATTGGTTTCTATGCTATGCTTGTGGCTTTCTTCAGAGATTACTGAGAATAAGACAGCAAATTTGGGACAAAAACATGAAAAGGAGACTGGGAAGTTAGTGTTGGAGAAAATGTTACTCCCAAATAGAAGAAAATAATTTACCTGTGTAAATATATATATATATATATGCATATATATATAAGCTAAGTACTTAAGGTAGTTCTAGAAATAGGGAAAAATCATGTTTTAGGTAAATATTAATTGCCCATAATAAAAAACAATTGCCCATGAGGCAAAATGCCCGGTGACCCTTTGGGGTGAAATGGAATAAGAATGCATAGATAGAAAAAAACTATAATGACTGATGAATCCATGATACATATTCTGACACCAAATGAATTCTAACAATTCCTGTGGTTATTTTTATTTGGTCCACTTATGATTGTCTTATTCAAAAAGAAGCAGAAGTGCATTTGTAAAAGGCTCAACTTCCCTTTATTGCCACAATATGTGATAAGCTTTGTGAAACTCACTATAAAATCTCAGTACTTTTAATGACCTTGACCTACATAAAATAACTTATAGCTTGGAAAGTGTGGTAGCTACACATAAATGCCACTTGATTTTCCAAAATTTGACCAAGATTAGGATCCAATGATGGTTGTGAGACAAAAGCCATTTTTCTTGTATTTGTGTGTATGTGTGTGTATGTGTATGTGTATACATGAACGCGTGTTCCGCTTGTATTTTGTACGATAATTTCATAATTAGTTTTAAAGTGTGTATGGCTATGTTTTTGTCCATTAAGATTCTAAGCCAGATTAATTAAACTTAATTTGAAAATCATATGTATTGTTATTATTATTCCACAGATGTCTTTATTCAAGACATCAATAAAAATATTAAATATCATAGAGACAAGCACAGTAAGCACTTTCTCCTCAATCTCACAGCTTCTTGATGTCAACCCCCCTCTTTCCTCCTTTACTCAAGTCTCTGGTCAAGAGATGACTCATTTCTTCATCATTGTCAACCCTTCTACCTATATCTTTTATTATATGCTCTTTTGTCTTTTCTGAAAGACTGATCCTATTGCTCTCTCATCTTAAAATCTCTTATTTGCCACTGCCTATAAATATGCTCAGCTCTTAAAAAAAAATCCTTTGACTCTGCCATTCCATCAAATTATAATCTGATATTATTTCTTCCTTTTACAGCCAACCTTCTAGAAAAAACTGTCTATGTTGGTGGCTTCCAACTTTCCACTCATTTCTTAACCCCTTATATTTGGCATTTATCACTGAACTGATCTCTTGCAACTTTTAACTCTGTTAATCTCCTGAGCACTCTCTCTTGTCTTGGTTTTCATTATATTTTCTCCCTTTATCCTCCCTTTACCTGTCTGGCTATTCTCCTCTTCTTTCTTTTGCTGGTTTATCTTTTGTGTAAAGCTCAATGTTGGGCCTTCTCATCTCTCTAGGCATTCTCTCTCAGTGAACTCATTAGGTACCTATAGGTTTAATTATTATTTCTGTGAATTTCTTCCATGTCTAAAGATCCAGCTCTAGTTTCTCTCCATTCTCACAGCACCAACTGCTTATTGGACATTTTCAACCTAATGCCCTGTAGGAAACTCAAACCTAACATGGACAAACTGTAATTCATTATCATTCTCCCCACCCTCCTGGTAGCCCTTCCTAGCATCATTATTTCTTTTGAGGGAATCCCCACCCTTCGAATCACCTTCAGTTGGCAGTCTACCAAATGGCAAATCTTGTTGATTCTTTCTCCATAATTTATCTCACATCTATCTCCTGAAGCAGACTGTCATATAGGGAAATTCTGTTTTTTTTTTTTCTGGGAAACTTGGGTAATGAACAAGAAAAAACATATATAATCCCAGAGGATTGATGAGTATTTCATATCATATGATAGGCTTTAACAGAAGGATTACATACAAGCATCTCTGAAGTACCAGGAATAGAAAAATGGACCTGGAGACAGGAAGACCTGAATTTGAATCCTGCCTCAGATATTAGTTGTATGACCATTAGTAAGTCATTTCACTTCTCTGAAATTCAGTTTTCTTTTCTGCAAAATGAGAATAGGAGCACCTAGGGTGGAATGAGAATAAAATGAGATGTTTGTAAACTACTTTGCAAATCTTAAAATATTATATAAATGCTATCTAATATTGTACTTTAAGAAAATCACTTTGATGTTTATAAATAAATGGACTGGACCAAGGAGAGTTTAGAGGCAGGGAGACTAATTAAGAGGCTATGGCAATAAGTAGACAATAGGCAAATATGTATGTACATTGTTGTCATTGAATCATTTCAGTCATGTCTGACTCTTTGGGATCCCATTTAAGGCTTTTTTGGCAAAGACATTACAGTGGTTTGCTCCTTCCTTTCTCAGCTCATTTTATTTGTAAGGAAACTGAAACAAATAGGGTGAAGTCATTTGCCCAGAATCACACAGCCAGTAAGTACCTGAGGCTACAATTGAGCCCAGAAAGATGACTCTTTCAGACTCTGAGCCCAGTAGTCTATCCACTGTACCACCTAGCTGCCTATTTATTCACAGAAGAGAGAGGGAGGGATGTGTAAGGAGAAAGAGAGGGAGAGATAAGGAGAGGGAGGGAAGGGGGGAGAGGGAAAGAGAGGAAGAGAAGGGGGAGAGAGAAAGAAAAGAAAAGGAAAGAAAGAAAGAAAGAGAGAGAGAGAGAGAGAGAGAAAGAGAGAAACAATCAAAGGGAGGAAGGATGGAAGAAAGAAAGAGGAAGAAAGGTAGGTAGGAAGGAAGGAAGGAAGGAAGGAAGGAAGGAAGGAAGGAAGGAAGGAAAGAAGGAAGGAATGAAGGAAAGAAAGAAAGAAGGAAAGAAAGAAGGAATGAAGGAAAGGAAAAAGGAAGGAAGGAAGGAAGGAAGGAAGAAGAAAGAAAAAGAAAGGAAGGAAGGAAGGAAGGAAGGAAGAAAGAAGAAAGAGAGGAGGGAGAGAGGAAGGAAGGAAAGAAGGAAAAAGGAAGAAAGGAAGAGAGGAAGGAGGGAAAGAAAAAGGGAGGGAAGAGAGGAGAGGAGGGAGGGAGGAAGAAAGGAAGCAGGGAAGGATGGAAGAACGAAATTAAGATAAATACATTTTATATATTTATGTATGTATGTATATGTGCACATGTGCATACATGTACCTCCCAGATATGATGGATGGCTAATGAAAAGGTATGGAGTTGAGAGCTGGAGTAGTGTGTTCAAGGAACATCAAGGAGGCCAAGATCATTGGATATCAGTCCACTGCCTCCCAACCTCTCATATTACATATAAGCTACTTAAAATGACATAGTCACTGAAGTCAGGAACCTTGAGAACTTATATCTTTATGTACTTAGCTTCTAACAAGAATATCTTGAATAGGGGCAGCAAGGTGGTGCAGTGGATAAAGCACCAGCCCTGAAGTCAGGAGGACCTGAGTTCAAATGTGACCTCAGACACTTAACACTTCCTGACTCTGTGACCCTGGCCAAGTCACTTTACCCCAATTACCTCAGGGAAAAAAAAGTCTTGAATGCAGTAATTAAATGAATGAATCAAACAATCAAAAGACATTTTTGAAGCACTTATAATGCATCAAACACTATGCTAATTGCTGGATACAAATACAGAATCTAGTTAGCTCCTACTCTCAAAGAATTTATATTCTAATTACAACACATAGAGTAGTCTCTGAATTCATAGGAATGGTGGATAGAGCTACCAGACAATTAGCAAGCTCTTTTCAAAAGCAACACTATTGCTGATTTGATTATGGTCCTCAAGGCAAGAGGTAGAAGAGATATAGTTATGATAAGGAAGGATGAACAATGGAAAACATAAAAGAAGCACAAGCCTAGGGAAGGGGTCTGAAGCAGAGTGCCTTTGCTCATCAAATTCAATTGAATCCGGTTGACCTTATGCAGAACGTTTTTCTGTAACACTGACAAAAAATCTTGGGACACAGAGTCCCAGCTTAACACTGTACCTGATTGTTGATCAAAGTTATCTTCACAATTACATTCATAATGGATTCTCTTGTGATTTTTAGATGTATATATAAGAGCTGCTTTGTCTGAGGAAAGCCTCCAAGGCTGTATTTTGTTCTAGCAAGTCAAAAGCTTTCTTGAAATCAATAAACAATTAACAGATCAGAATCTTCTGTGCTTTCCAGTCAGTTCTATGACCATAAAGATGTGTCTGCACAAAATTACCTGCAAAAGTCTGCTCATTATCTTTTTATGTTCCCATTGTGGATGACTCATTCTGGTTTCCTCCTTCTCCCTCACGAGCCAGACTCAATCAGATGCTAAATCGTGTTGATTCTATCATCACAACAACTCTTTTTATCTATCTACTTCTCTTTACCAAGGTAGTTCACATCCTTAATACTGTCCATATGGCCTATTGTAATAGCTAGTAATTGTTCCCCCTGCTTTCAGTCTCTTCTCTTTCAATTAACAAGCATTTATTAAGCTCCTATCATGTGCCAGGCTTTGTGCTAGATTGTTGAAATACAAAGACAAGAATGAAGCAATTCTTGTGCTCAAAGAATCTTTTACTTAGCCAGTTTCCTAGGGAACCTTGTCATTCCCATTCTGAAAAACTTTTAACAACTCTCTATTGCTTCTAGGATAAAATATTCCTTAGATTTTAATGTCCTATATAATCTGAGTCTAATCTAACTTTTGAAGTTTATTTCCCTTCTCAGATATTTTTTCTTATAGATCCAATTTTTCTTGTACAGTAAGATAACTGTATAAATATGTATACACATATTCGATTTGTCATGTATTTTAACATAATTAACATGTATTAGACTTCCTGCCATCTAGGGGAGGGGGTGGGGAGAAGGAGGGAAAAATTTGTAACAGGAAGCTTTGCAAGGTCAATGATGAAAAATTACCCATGCATATATTTTGCAAATAAAAAGTTTTAATAAAAAAAATTGAAGTTTATTTCCCAAAATTCTCTTTCTTGTACCTTGTCTTTCAGTAACACCGTACTACAAACTAATTTCTAAAGTTAGTAGATACTCTACTTCTCATCCCTAAGTACATCCTCAAGCTGTCTACCTTTGCTAGAACACAGTCATTCATCTCTTCAAGAGCTAATGTAGGTACCACCTCCTCCATGGAGCCTTTGTTGTTGTTCATGCCCTCCTTGGAGTAACTTAGTATTATCTTTACTTGTGACACACTGTAAACCTCTCCCCAGTGGATACAAGTTCCTTGAGAGCAGAAATGGCTTTAGTTTTTTTCTTTGTATCCCTAATACCTGGCCCAATGCTTTGCCTATAGATGATCAATAATGTTTATTGAAATAGAATTTGAGTGTTCCTTAAATCATGCATAGGACATTTCTACAAAGAACCTAGAGTAATGGAAAATAAAGATATGAGTCCTTATAATTGCTAATATCTCCTTGTTTTGCTTTTGTTGAGTTTTGGTGGAAATATAATTTGAGACAAGTTTTTTTTTCCCCCCTTTGGTATTTTGAAATTCATTCCCTATCCAATGTAGATTTCTTAATTATGTACTTTTTCAGGTCTTGCTGTTCTTCCCACTTTTATCATTTTAAATTCCATTACCATAGGTGATTAGTCTGAAAATGGTAGTTCTTACAATTATTTTTAATTTTAAAAAATAGATCACTGTTTAAAAAAAAACCATTAGCAGATCCATTTCATTTTATGTATATTTGCTGTCTTACTCCTCACTGAATCTATAAAAGTTCTTGTAATAATCTCATTCAACTTGGTCTCACACCAAATTTTCTCTGAGCTTAATTCTATTTCAACTACCTTTTATTATTATAAAAGGCACTGCTTCTTATAATTTTCAATCATCCTCACTTTAGTGTTTTCCAACTCAGCTTCTTCGAAAAGATATCCTTACCGTCCTATGTTTACATTTGACAAGAAATTTTATTTATTTGTTTTCTTATTTACTTGTTTGCTTATTCATTCATTTGTCGTTATTAGTTTGGGGGGGTTGAAGGTTGGGATGTTTGTTTGTTTTGCTAGTTACAGCAATTTCTAGATGAATTTCTTTCATTCTCCTTATTTGGAGTCTATTTGTCTGATTAAACTTCTCTTGGGCAGCTAATTGGCACAATGGATAAAGTATCAGGACCAGAGTCAGAAAAACATCTTTCTGAATTCAAATCTGGCTTCAGATACTTTCTAGCTATATGGCCCTGGGCAAATCACTTAACTCTGTTTACCTCATTTTTCTCATCTATAAAATGAACTGGAGAAGGAAATGGAAAACCCTTACAATATCTTTACCAAGAAAATGGAGTTGTGAAGAGTCAGACATGACAATTAAACAACTATAAAATATGTCTAAGAAATTGTCTTGTTGATATTTTTATTTGGAAAATTTTTCCAAATTTTAGAATTAACAACTTTCTTAGAAAATTTTAGTTAGATCTATAATTGCACTCCATGCCTTCTTTCGTAAATCCTTTCTTCTGATCCAACATTTACTTTGTCTTATGTCTAACCAGACTATAGACTGAACATAAATGATTCTGAAACAACTACTACACCTGTAACTAGTCACTCCCTGCATGTTAAGATGAAGACAAATTCATTTTTATGATGTTATTTATAGCTTTCTATATCTAGCATCTTTTTGAAACAAATGTCCATGACTCAAGATGAAAAATGCTATCTGCTTCCAGAGGAAGAACTGATGTTGTCTGAATACAAACTGAAGCATACTATTTTTCACTTTTTCTTCTTTTTGTCCAAGTCTTTTTGCACAAAATAACTAATATGGAAATGTTTTACATGATTGCACATGTATAACCTGGATCAGATTGTTTACCATGTCAGGGAGGGGGAAGAGAAGAAGAATGTTAAAATTTGTTTTTATATGTAATTGAGAGAAAAATAAGCTATTAATTAAAAAAAGAAAAAAGAGCCTGGGATTTTCAAGTGTGAGGGTTCTGAGCTTTCCATAAGCCTTTGGGCTACTTTATTCCTTGATTCTGAACCAGATTTTTCAACATAGCTTTACCTCTGTTCCTCTGTATTCACTTTCAAGATGAAATCACTTAGTATCAAAGTACATATTGACTTGTTGAACTTCTCTACTTCATCCTCTGAATGGTTGTTGTATGAACTACAATTATTGCTATGGTAATCTATTTGTTTGTACTTATCTCTAGGAGGTAAGAAGATTAAGGCTGCCATGAAAGGATGCTTCTTTAAAAAAAAAAAAAAAAGCTTTTTTTATGAGGGCAGCTAGGTGGCACAGTGAATAGAGCACCAGCCCTGAAGTCAGGAGGACCTGAGTTCAAATGTGGCCTCAGACACTTAGCATTCCCTAGCTGTGTGACCCTGGTCAAGTCACTTAACCTCAATTGCCTAAGCAAAAAAAAAAAAAAAAAAGCTTTCTATTTTCAAAACATATGCCTGGATAATTTTCAACATTCACCCTTGCAGAAACTGGAAACTGAATGGATGCCAAAATCAGTTGGAAAATGACAATAAATTATGGTATATGAATGTTATAGAATATTATTATTCTGTAAGAAACAACCAACAGAGTGATTTCAGAGATGCCTGGAGAGACTTATATAAACTGATGCTAAGTGAAATGAACAGAACCAAGAGATCATCACACATGGCAACAACAAGATTATACAATGATCAATTCTGATGGACATGGCTCTCTTCAACAATGAGATTATTCAAACCAGTTCCAATAATCTTGTGATAAAGAGAGCCATCTACACCTAGAGAGAGGACTATGGGAACTGAGTATAAACCACAACATAGCATTTTCACTCTTTTTGTTGTTATTTGCTTGCATTTTACTTTGCTTCTCTTTTGTTTTCTTGTGCAGCACAATAATGGTATAAATACATATATTGGATTTAACATATATTTCTACATGTTTAACATATTTTGGACTACTTGCCATATATATGACATATATATGCCATACAGGGGAGAGCATGGGGAATGGGGGGAGAAATTAGAACACAGGGTTTTGCAAGGATTAATGTTGAAGAATTGTTTTGAAAAATAAAAAGCTTTAATAAAAAAAATTCATCCTTGCAAAACCTTGTCTTCTAATTGTTTTTCTCCCTCCTTTCCCCTACCCCATCCCCTAGACAGTATGTAATCAAATATATGTTAAACACGTGCAATTCTTCTATACTTATTTCCACATTTATCATGTTGCACAAGAAAAATCAGATCAAAAAGGGGAAAAAATGAGAAAGAAACAAAATGCAAGCAAACAATAGCAAAAAAGAGTGAAAATACTATGTTCTGATCCATACTTAGTCCTCAGTCTCTCTGGGTGCAGATGGGTCTTTCCATCACAAGACTTGGAAATGCCTGAATCACTTTGCTTTTGAAAAAAGCCACATCTTCTCCTAACAAAACCCAAAGTAAAACCAGAGTTCAGTCTTTATAAGTGCCAGATTATGAAATATAGCTGATCAAGAAACACCTTAATGGGAAAGAAAGAAGCATTGATTAAGTACCTTCTTCATGCCAGGCATTGTGGTAATCACTTTACAAATAGTAGCTCATTTTGATTTTCACAACAATTCTGGAAGGAAGACGTTCTTATAATCCCCATTTTACAATTGAGGAAACTGAGGCAAAAAAGAGACTAAGTGACTTGCCTGGATTACACAGCTAATAAGTATCTGAGGCTGGATTTTAATTCAGACCTCCTGACTCCAGGTTCAGTACATTATCCACTGTGCTACTTAGCTCCCATCAACATGGGCATTTTCAACTAACATGATAGATGGATAATAAGCTGAATCTAGAAGTGAATAGTTCACATTTCTATGGTGCTTTAAAATTTTAAAAAGTTATTTCCTTGTAATAAGGAGATACAGTCAATAGAGTGCTGGAAGTCAAGAAGACTCATCTTCTTGAATTCCAATTTGACCTCGGATATTTAATAGCTATGTGACACTGGGCAAGTCACTTGACCCTGTGTGCCTCAGCCTTTTCATATGTAAAATGAACTAGAGAAGGAAATGTCAAACCACTCCACTATCTTTGCCAAGAAAGTCCCAAATTGGGTCACAAAGGGGTAGACACAGCTGAAAAACAACTGAACAATAAAACAAGTTATACAATCATGTGAATTAGTAGTGTAAATGTTATTATCTCTTCTTTCTAGATGAGAAAATTATACCTTGAGAGACTGAGTGACTTACTTGCCCTGAGTCACAGAGCCAGAATTTGAATCTAGGTCTGCCCGATTAAGAGACCAGGGATCTTCCATATTCCCCATAGCAGGAAGGGACAAAGGTAGACAGAATTTCAAAAGCTATAGTGGTCTCAGTCATCTCAAATGTCTTCCCACTGCAGGTTATCTTTTTCCTGCTCCTGTAATGTTTCCAAAGCACAAGACACTGTTAAAAAGCATAAATTACAATTATCCAAAAGCTTAAACAATCAATCAACAAGCATTTATGAAATGCTCACTATGTGTCAAGCACAAAGACAAAAATAAACTATTCCTTAACATGAAGAAGTTTATATTCTGAGATGTATATGGCAAATAGAAGCATCCCTAAAAATTGAAGCACTTTATTTTTATTACTGCCTAGCACACTGCATGGCAGATAATGAATAAATGACATAATTTTAGTAGCTCATATTTATACATAATACCTCTGTTTTCAAAAGACCCTTTCCATTCCTTGTCATATTTGATTGAGGGAGAGCATGGTACATGGGAAAGGGACTATTTTGGAAGAAGAGACCTCAGGTTTGAATTCTAGCTTTGCTACTTATTACTTACCTGTGCAACTTTGGACTATTTACTGTTTCTTGGAACTTAGATTTCCTCATCTATAAAGGGGGATGGATTGTATTGTTTCAAAGAGATCTCTAAATCTATGGTGAAAATAAGTCTGTGAGTTCACTTGTGTGAGTATTAATATTTCCATTTTGCCTATGAGGAAAATGAAACAAAGATGGGATTTTTCTTTGTCACACAGCTGAGACCCACACCGAGGTCCACAGCCTTCTTTCCACAGTGCTATGCAAAGATATTTCTATGTGAAGGGAGTATTTAAGTGCTCAGATAGGTAGGCTGCATTTAGGGTTCAGTCAGGTGAGATCCATCAGCCGGAAGATTGCCAAATCAAATTGAAATTAGAATTGTGGAAGATGAAGAAGGATTCTTGCAGATAGAGAAGATGCTCAGCTGGTTCTACCCACAATTAAAACAATTGTTGGAATTATGTTGGCAGGAAATTTTAATGACTTTGGTTTACCTGTGTAGCCCTAATGATTGCTATGCTGAGCTGATGAGCAAGTAGGCAGGTGTCAAACATATTGTGTGCAGTTGAGTGGCAGAATGGATAAAGTTCTGGGCCTTGAGTCAGAAAGATCCAACTTGGCCTTAGATACTTTTAAACATGTGACCCTGGACAAGTCATTGTGTTTCAGTTTTTTCAACTGTAAAATTGGTGTAATAATAGCATTTATCTCTCAGGATTGGTGTGAGGGTCAAATGAGATAAAATTTGTAAAATTTCTAGAACTGAACAAGTACTTCAAAAAATTCTTATTTCTTTCCTATTCGCCTTTTGTCCAAGAAACTCCTCCCTTCAATGTGAATTTTTCTGTAGGTACTCCCATTGCTATTCCCCTCTGATAAGTACCATTCCTTTCAAACCAAGCCTGGGAAAATAACAAGTGGCAGGTATGTGTCTCAGTACCAGCCCAGTCAATTATTGCTCAATCCCATTAAAAAATCTTCTTTTTGCCATGGGAAGCTACAAAGAGGAATAAATATTTTTTTCTTTGTTTCTGAATCTCAGCCAGAAATCACTCTCAGATAAAATATAGCAATCTAAAATCTCTCTCTCCTCCCAGGTAATGTCTAACCACCCTCTTCAAGCTGCATGTAAATCATAATTTATACAGTTAAGTAGTTCAAACAGTTAATGTTTTTTAATCAATTTTCCCATGATAAGAGAAAAAGTGAAAGTAGTTAAACTCAGAAGGAAAAAAATAAAGACCTTTTAAAATACAGGACAGTCTCAAAATCATGGGGAAGATATCAGTCTCATTTTTTCTCATGAGAGAAGTAAAGAAAGAGAAGAAAGGAAATGAAGTATCACTGTCTTGAATTTATAGCTCGGATGGGTTTCAGTAGCATTATTGTTGTTCTTTGTCCTTCTTCTGGAAGAGGACCATGACATCAGGGAGCTGATACCATGCCATGCAAGTGAGTAGTATTTAAGTGAGGGGGGGCTGGACAAAATCACTAGCCTCATTTTTTATTCTGGAGCAATCTGGCAAGATATAGATATGACTAGAGATGGTCCCTGGATACAGAAGATTTTGGTTTTTGAGGCTAAGGTCTTTAACATGTCTCAGTCTGACTGAAGCAATCTTAATCATTGATAAAGGCTAGGTAAGAAATGAGTCAAAGAATTGCCTCTTTTACCACTTTCTTCTAGGAGGGGAAGACCCTTTGGGTTTCTGGTCAAAACAGAAACAACTGCTATTTATAAATAGTTCATTATGAACTAATTAGGACCCAAACAAATGATTTAAGGCATCCCAACATATCTGGTAAGGTTTCAGAGATAAAAATGTTCATTCCTTTAAGCAGAGTGCTAGTAGATAATGGAATGATTCCCTATGTAAATAGAGGGAACAGAAGGGAAAGAAGAAGAAAAAGAGAAGAGGAGAGAAGAGGAAAAGGGAGGAGAGGAGAGGGAAAGAGAGGAGAAGGAAGGAGAGGGGAGGAGAGGAGAGGAGAGGAAATGATTTGCTCACACTGCCTTTAATCTAAAGTTTGATGAACCTCAAGGATTTTTTGGCCACTTAAATGGTGATTGTACCCCTGTGGCTCTCACTTCTTGCAGTTCTTTTGCTTTCTCTTTCCACCAATCTAAAGAATTGGAGAGGCTAGTTTATAAGTCTGTGTCAATCACTTTCCAGTACCAACATCAGGGCAAAACTCCCCAGGAGGATTGCAGAGGAAGTGTATATTAGGATATTACTACTGAAATCACTGAGCATCCATCTCTAGTGCCTGTATGTCTTTTGAAAAACCTGGAGAAAATGTAGCTTAAATAGCATTACATTTATCTCAGTCCCTTCATTTCTTGGTATCAAGTAGCTATAGAGTCATGAAGGCTGACATAAATTCAGAAATAAATCTAGATAGAAAGTGTAGTCCAGTGGAAAGAAATTTGAATTTGAAATCAGAGGACAAAGTCTGGCCCCAATACTTACTAGCTGTGTGTTTTTAGACTCACTCAGCCTGAATTTCTTCATCTGTAAACCAGAAATAATACTTGTTTTGCCTTCCTCATAGGATTAATCATATGGATCATCTTCATAAATATAAGATGGAAAACTTATGATTAGCCAGTAGGTTTGAAAAAAAATCTGAGAATTTTAATGGACTGTGAGTTTAATGTTTAATTTCAGAAAATTGCAATGTAGAAGCAAAGAAAACAAATGCAATCTTTGGCTTTCTAAAAAGGGGCATAGCTTCCAGGAGTGGGGAGGTGATAAGTCCACTCCACTCTATCCTTATCATCTGGAAAACTGTATTTAAATCTGTGCACATAAGGTGAAAAAGGATTTTGTTCTCTTTTGTACCCTCTGCTGTTTATCAACCAAGATGGTAAAAAGTCACAAGTTCATGTCATAGGAGATTCAGTTGGAAAAACTGGGTATATTTTTATCCTGGAAAAAAGGAGGGCAAAGAAAGATGATGGTTTCTTCAACTATTTCAAAGGTTTTCACAAGAAAAGAAGAATTAGATTTCCTTTGTTTGGCCCCAGGTAAAGAATCAGGAGCAATGGATAAAAGTTTTATCCAGATAAAAGTTTCCAGTTTAGATTTGACATTAGGAAATAATTCCTAACAATTAAATTATAGTAGAATGGGCTGCCATAATAGTTTGTTGGATTCCCCCTCTGAACAGATGCTGGAAAATAATTTGGCAGTATGTTTTTCATAGTGTGTATTCCTTTCATATATGGGTTGAATGGGATAGCCATTAATGTCTCAAGCAACTTTAAAATTCTGTGATTCTATTAAAATGAAAAATGTCCTAATAATTTGAATTATTATTTCAGTTATGAGTATGTATGTGTCATACACATACAAACACACAGAAAGAGAGAGAGAGAGAGAAAGGGCAACTGGATGGTACTGCGGATAGAGCACCAAGTCTAAAATCAGGAATATTTATCTTTATGAGATTAAATTTGACCCCAAACACTTTCTGGTGTAAATATGGGCAAGTCACTTAATCTTATTTGCCTCAGTTTCCTCATTTGTAAAATGAGCTGGAGAAGGAATGGCAAACCATTCCAGTATCTGCTAAGAAAATGAGGTCGTGTCCAAAGATCTGGAACTCCTAATTGAATACCAGATAGATAATTTTGATTATATTAAGTTAAAAAGTTTCTGTACAAAATCAAATTGGGAAATCATCTTTACATTTAATGTTTCTGATAAAAGCCTCATTTCTAAAATATATAGAGAATTGTCTCTTATATATAAGAATTCAAGCCACCTTTCAATAGATAAGTGGTCAAGGGATATGAACAGACAATTTTCAGATGATGAAATTAAAACCATCTCTAGTCATATGAAAAGTTGCTCCAAATCACTATTGATAAGAGAAATGCAAATTAAGACAACTCTAAGGTACCACTACACACCTGTCAGATTGGCTAAAATGACAGGAAAAGATAACGATGAATATTGGAGGGGATGTGGGAAAACTGGGACACTAATACATTGTTGGTGGAACTGTGAACGGATCCAACCATTCTGGAGAACAATTTGGAGCTATGCTCAAAAAGTTATCAAACTGTGCATACCCTTTGACCCACAGTGTTTCTATTGGGCCTATATCCCAAAGAGATCTTAGAGAAGGGAAAGGGACCCACATGTGCAAGAATGTTTGTGGCAGCCCTTTTTGTAGTGGCTAGAAACTGGAAACTGAAGGGATGCCCATCAATTGGAGAGTGGCTGAATAAATTATGGTATATGAATGTTATGGAATATTATTGAAAGAATGAATGACAATTTCGGAGAGGCCTGGAGAGACTTGCATGAACTGATGCTGAGTGAAACGAGCAGAACCAGGAGATCATTATACACAGCAACAACAATATTACATGATGATCAATTCTGATGGACATGGCTCTCTGCAACAAAAAATTGTCTCAAACCAGTTCCAATTGTTCACTGAAGAAGACCATATACACCCAGAGAGAGGGATATGAAATGTGGACCACAACATAACATTTTCATGCTCTCTATTGAGGTTTGCTTGCATTGTGTTTACTTTCTCTGATTTTCTTTTTTTTTCTTGTAGATAGGATTTTTCTTGCACAACTTGTCAAGTATTTCAACATAATTAACATGTAGTGGACTTCCTGCCATCTAGGGGAGGGGAGGGGACTGGGGATAAAATTTGTAATGGAAAGCTTTGTAAAGATCAATGCTGGGGAACTACTTGTACATATGTTATACAAATAAAAAGCTTTAATTAAAAAAAGGAATTAATTGTACTAGAAAAAAAAAAGGAAAGAAAATGAGGTCGCAAAGAGTCAGATCATCTGAAAAATGCCTGAACAATTCTCATCACT
>JAJPUD010003499.1:98521-135247 GCA_023553655.1 Myrmecobius fasciatus
GCAAAGAGTCAGATCATCTGAAAAATGCCTGAACAATTCTCATCACTCATTTATAAAAAATCCTTTCAAAGTTTTAAATACAACTATCATGTCCTCCAGACTGGTTTATCTCTGGTTCCTTCAATAAATTCTAATGTATCACTGATTTGAGGCTATTTACTACCCTGGTTGGCTTCTTCCAGCTTTTTTCAATATCCTTCCTAAAATAGGATATCTATAATAATAATAGCAATAATGATGATTAATTATGATGATAGCAAGTATGTAAGTAACATTTTAAAGTTTGTAAATTATGTATAATGATTTTTTTGATTCCCACAAAAGCTCTGGAAAATTAGATCTATTATTTTCCCCATTTTTTACAAAAGAAGAAATTGAGGCAAAAAAAAAAAGTTAAATGATTTATCCAGGGTCACACAGCTAAGAAGTGTTTGAAATAGGATTTGAATTTAGATCTTGCTGATTTCAAGAATAGGTTCTCTCTATTGAGTTACTCAGTTATCCAATGCAATATTCCAAACAGGGTATAGCAAGGGAATAATATGGCAGTATTATTCTTTTCCAAGTTCCTGACCACCATCTATCTTAATGAAGCTAACAATCCTGTTTGAAATTCGAAGATTTTTATATCCTAACCCCGCTTTCTCTATCTTTCTAGTCTTCTTCCATCTTCCATTTCACATTCTCTCCCAAGTATTCTAGCTATTGATATTGGCCCCTTTGCTAGAATACATACAAGACATTCTGTCTCCCAATTCTGCCCATTTTCACTGTCTGTCCTCTCCCCAATACTTGGAGGGCTCTCTCTCCTGATTTCCCTGGCTTTCTTTAAGACTCAAATCAAATCTCATCTTCTATAGGAAACTTTTCCCAGTCCCCTTTTATTTCTAGTGTCTTCTTTCTGTTTATTATTTCCAGTTTATACTTTGTACAGATTATTTGTACATAGTTGCTTGCATATTGTATTCTTCATTGTGTGCTCCTAGAGGGCAAGAATTGGGTTTTTTTTTCCCTTTCTTTCTATCTTCATGGCTTAACACAGTGCATAGAATACTGCAGGCACTTAATAAATATTCATCAGCTGATTGACATCAATTCCTGGTTTCCTTTTTATATCATCGACACATATTAATGTTCAGGTCACACACACACACACACACACACACACACCCTTACTTTTTTCTTTTTCTTTTTTATGACTCTACATTTAAAAAATGTCTTAATAGTATCTTATTTTTCCAATTAGCTGTGAAGACAATTTTAAAATTCACTTTAACAAAATTTTGAGTTCCAGATTTTTTTCCATTCTTCCTTCTCCACACCTCTACTTAAAATGGTGAGCAGTTTTATATAGGTTATAAATGCACAATCAAACACATACTTTTTTCATAGAAACTATTGTCTAGCCAAGCTTTTCCCATTTTCATGAAGCTGATTTATTTTTTATCAAAAATTAAAATTTAGGGAATGACTGAATAAGTTATGGTATATGAATATAATGGAATATTATTGTTCTATAAGAAATGATGAGCAGGATGATTTCAGAAAGGTTTGGAGAGACCTACATGAACTGATGCTAAATGAAATGAGCAGAAGCAGATCATTATACATGTCAATAACAAGACTATACGATCAATTCTGATGCGCGTGGCTCTCTTCAACAATGCAGTGATTCAGGGCAATTCCAATAGACTTGTGATAGAGAGAGTAATCTGTATTCAGAAAGAGGACTTTGGAGACTGAATATGGATCACAATCTAGTATTTTAGCCTTTAAAAAAATCAAAATTTAAAGCTTTACATTTATCCTTATTAAATTTCATCTTTTTCGTTTCAGTCCAGCATTCTAGTATATCAAGATCTTTGGAAATCTTAATTCTGTTGTCTGACATACAATCTATCTGTCCTAGTTTTATTATTTTCCCCCTAGTTTTTGTCATCTGCCAGTTTGAAAAGTATCAGTCTTGTACCTTATGTGACTCATTGATAAAAATGTAGAATTCCTTTTATTAACCATTCTCTTATCAGACCTATCATTTAGCCAAAAATAAAATCCAACCTCACTGGTCTGTAGTTTTGAGACTTTGTTTCCTTCCTTAAAAAAAAAAATCAGAACTATATTTGCCCTTTCTTAGTGTTGTGTGTGTGTACAAATATGCAAAGTATAAGTAATGAACAAGATGAACTGGAAATCCTAAACAAGAATGTAAATTTGATCTGATTACTTCAAAAGGTTTAATTTATTCAAAATATGAATAGATAAATAGTGTGGGAGAAGAGTAGCACTGTCTATAAAGGAGACCTACTCATAGAAGGAAAAATCAGGAACCAGAGTAGGGAAGTAAAGTCAAAATTATTTGGGTGGGGATCAGTGGAAGTAGAAATGGTTCTCCATCTTTCCAAAATTACTTGTAAATGGATCCTTGCTTACATTGACTTAGTCTTTCAAGACTCAAGACTGATGAGAACATGGCTCATTTTGGAATGGGAGAGCTGATCTCCCATCAAGGGTTACTATTCATTCTCAGTTCTCCATATTGATCAATTCTCTATTAGCCATTTTTGTTTTGTCTTTTTCAAAACTAATAGAATTTTCCACAAGAGAGAACATAAAATCCAAATAGGAGTTGATCCAGCTTTGCTATGTCTCTGTCATCATCTGAACTAACCTAGTCATTATTCATTTTTGTTTCTTGGACTTAAATCTTTTCCCTAATATAATAATGGCAACAACAAAATGTCCTTATATTTGCTCACTAACTTCAGCGCATTCTGGATTTTAATGGTCTTGACACTATTTGTCCAGACTTAGATCACTTTTTTTGTATTTATCCTTCATTACCTGCCATTACTTTCATTTTCTGTGGGTATCTTTTTAAAGATGGTAAGTTGATAAGTTTCCTATGCATTCACATTGATCTTAGATAATCCCCTTTTATCTCTCATCTGAACTCTCTCTCTCTCTCTCTCTCTCTCTCTCTCTCTCTCTCTCTCTCTCCTAACAATTAAATCCTTATGAGTCATTCCCTAACTGACAAATGGTCAAAGAATATAAATAGGCAGTTTTCAGAAGAAGTCAAAGCTCTCCATAGTCATAAAAAAAATTCTTGAAATCTATGGATTAGAAAAATGCACATTAAAACAACTGTGACCTACCACCTGACATCTATCAGCCTGCCTAATATGATAGATAAGGAGAATTGACAAATGTTGGAAGAGATGTGGAAAAATTAGGGCATTAATGTGTTGTTGGTAGAGCTGTGAAATAATCCAACCATTCTAAAGAGCATTTTGGAACTATGCCCAAAGGGCTATAAAACTATGTGAACCCTTTAACCCAGAAATGCCACTACTAAATCTGTATCCCAAAGAGATCAGAGAAAAAGGAAAAGGACCTATGTGAATGAAAATATTTCTACTAGCACTTTGTGTGATGGCAAAAATTGGAAATTGAGGGAATGTCCATCAAATGGTAATGGTTGAACAAGCTGTAGTATGTTATTGTAATGGGATACTATTGTGTTATAAGAAATGACAAGCAGGTGGGTTTGAGAAAACCTGGAAAGATTTATATGACCTGATGTAAAGTGAAATGAACAGAACCAGAAGAACATTGTACATAGTAACACTAATAATATATAATGATCAACTGTGAATGACTTAGCTCTTCTCAGCAATACAATGATCCAAGTCAATTCCAAAGGATTCATGAAGAAAATTGCTATTGACCTCCAGAGAAAGAACTGATAGACTCTGAAAGCAAATCAAAACATACTTTTTTTAAACTTTATTTTTGTTGGAATTTTTTTGTTTTTGATCGGTGTTTTCTTTGTCATGTAGTTAATATGGAAGTATGTTTTGCATGCTTACACATGTATAGCCTATATCAAATTGTTTACCTTCTTGGAGAAGGGTGAAGGGAAGAAGGGAAGGAAAGAATTTGGAACCAAAAAAAAAATTGAAAGAATGAATGTTAAATTTTTTATGTGTAATTGGAAAAAATAAATATTAATTCTTTAAAAGAATTTAATTCTTGAAGGTGTCTTATCTCTTTTTGTTTGATGTTACCTAACCAATTTTAATGCATGCTTAAGAATTCTTATCAATGTAATTAGTCAACTGCATGAGAGTCATAAGGGTTTGAACTAGATTGCTGGTTGTACTTGTAATGATCAGCCCACCAAATTTATGAAGCCCTTCCTCACAACTCAAATCTCTGATAATCCTGGCTCCTTGGGAAGCCTATTGCATTTACAATCAGACCTAAGTATATGATAATAAAGAATTATCTATCAAAGCCAAAAAAAATTCTTATCAGTGTAGTGACCAATAAAGGATTTAGAAAATTCATGATAAGCATGCACCCCCTCTCTTGGCAGAGAGGTAATAGATCTGAGTTACAGAATAAGACAAATTTTCAGAGAAGGCAATTGTGTAGGTTTATTTTATTTGACTGTGGTAGAGAAGGCAGTTTTTGTAGGGGAAGGGGAGCTGGGTTAGAAATGGAATTTCATTGTGTGCTTTACTATAGACTGCTTTGGGGAGGTAGGGGGATGAAAAGGGGGAAAAAGAATAAAGTAAAAAATAGTACACAGCAGAGAACAAAAGAACAACCTACAAGGAAGCAAAGAAAAGATGGACACTCATTAATATAATTTCTTCTACTATTATATATCCTTTCTTGAACTGGAAATTTATATTTTGAATCTTCCCTGGTGTTCTGCTTTTCAAATGACAATGTTCTGTTTTGTTTTATTTTCCTTTACATCTTTCTTTTTCTATTGTTTTTTAAAATAAAAAAGAAAAAATAAAAAAATAAATCAATCATAATCAGAAATGAGTTTGTGATAGTGAAACCAAAAAAAAAAAGTTAAAAAAAAATCTTCAAGAAAACAATTAAAAAGTGAAGAGAACAGAAAGAAGTTCAGAAGAGGACTTATTCAAGGTAAAACAGAAACTATTGTGTTGTTTAATACATATTTAGCTTAAAATAAAAAAGCGATACATATTAATCATGTCATATAGAATCTTTTTTAGTTCTTTGTATTAAAAAGTTTGTTATCTATCAAATTTAGAATAATAAAAATAATATTTTAAAAATTAATCCATGATATTCTCAATTTCCTCTGAACTCCCATAAATCTACTTTCCCCAAATTTAGGGTACATGTCATATTGTACCTAGCTTTCTTCTCACCTACCACAAATTCTAAAATGGAAGAGTCTTTTGCCTCCCCAGCAATTATTTCTACTGCAGACAAGAGTTTTTCCTTGTCATTGAAAATCTGATCCAGAATGTGAGTTACTCTCATGCTGGTTCCTCAATTTTTGGAGAAAGAAATTGTCATTAAGGAAAGAAAAAAAAATGGCTCTTCTGTTTTGAGTAGATTGAGAGTTCTAGTAAATAGGGAAAGAGGTGAAGTTCTCTAATCTTAGAATATTATTTTTTATTTCCAGACTTGTTGTCTATTTTCTGTATCCCTCTTTCTATTCAAGAGGTTTGTATTAGGTGCTAATGATAAGTCTTTCTGTTTCTGCTTCTATTGGTCTTAACCAAAAGTATTCCATTATGCTTCCCCACTATGGTTCCTGGTTTTCTTTATATGAATAAAAATTCTTTACAGACAATGCTACTCTATCCTCAACCTTTTACTAATCATTTCCTTTCAAATGAAGTGTACCCCCATAGACATTTCCTTTCAATAGACAGGTCATATTTGCCTCTTTTCTTAAGTATCCCTAATTCACCTTTCTTTTTATCCATATTTGTATTTGTACACAGAGATATGAAGCCATGGGATTTATTGCTGACACTTTTCTTAGATTTTGTTTCCTGGAAATTTCAGAGCATCCCTATTGCTATTCTTCCTACATTCTAGCTCTTTATGCTATCTATTTTGATAACTAGATATAGGCAGTTTTCTTTCTTCCCATTTCCCACCTTCTTTTTCCATTGAAAACTTTTTAAAAAATAGATTTTCAGGGCTCCAGCAAATACATTCTTAGCTAACATTTTTAAATATGTTCTCTCCCTGGCCAAGTTCCTGCCCTTCTTGTATTTTAAGTCAAGGGGGCCAGGAAATCAAATCTTAATCTCAGGCACCATTTAAAAAATATATTGTTATTCCTTTTTCATTGCTTTCACTTCTGAATGATATTGCCACTCAAAAGAAATTTTTCTTGTAACAACAAAGTAAAATTAAACAAAGCAAATCTATATTTGATGATTTGAAATGATAGTTCATTTCACACTTGTTTTCCAAAAAAAAGAGGGAGTCATATTTCATCATAATGATCCCACTAGAGTACAAGACCCATGTATTTCTACCTTATGAATCAGTTGTTCTTTTCCTCAATTTTCCTTTCTATCCTGAAGCCCATACTTCCAATTGGTAGCAATAAAAAAAAACAGCACCTGTTCTCCTAATATCTTCATTTTCCTCCCCATGACTCTGTAGTCTCTAGTAATGTTTTCTAGATTTCTTTTGAAAAGTACCATTTGGGACTAAATGAATGGTGGAGAGTAGTCATCTGGTTTGATAGGCCATGGAAGGTCCTCAAACACATTCTATATCATCCTCCTGCAAGTCATCATACCTCTCTACTGTGTTCAGTTTGACAAATAGACATCTTTGGTATCCCTTATCTGGGGAGTCACTAAACACTGCTACTTATTGCTTCTTAATCTGAGCCTTTCTTGATGGTATCTCATCTGATACCATCTGGGGATCAATGTTGTCATGCCCTGGAGGATAGCAACTGCTTCCTGCTCATTGTCCAGTGTTGTCATTAGGGAGAGCTTCATATATGACTCAGTCATACTTTCAGCATTTTTTTTAATTGACACAAGGAAGAGCAACCATGGCTTTGAACAAAACATCTTATTCTATTAGCAGTGCTCAATTGGCACAATTATGTGTTTGAACAAAACATCTTAGATTTGGATTTCATTTTTGTTCTCAATGAATATTTAAAAGGGAGGCAAATAAGTGCTGCAGTCAATAAACAGCTAGATTTCAAGTGAGGAAGACCTGGTCTTAAATTCTACTTCAGCTAATAGCTGTGTGATATTGCAAAAATCATTTACTCTTTCTCTGCCTCAACTTCTTCACCTCTAAAATGGGGCAATAATAACATTTATCTTACTGAGTTGTTCAGAGGATCAGATAACATAAGTAAAGCATTTTACAAACCTTAAAATGCTATACAAATGCCAGTAGTTGTTATTATTATACCATTAGATTCATTTTTAAGATTGAGTGTTTTGTCCAAGTTAAAGCTGGCTTACAATGATTAGACAAATTGATGAGTGGAGATACCTTTCTGAGGTAGAGGATCTGAATATAAATTAAAGAAGAAAGTATAAACCTAAAAGCAGGCTAGGATAATACCAATATGATTATGGAATATCTAAGTCAAAATTCATTAAGATGTAAAATCCTTGAGAGCAGGAATTGTTTCATTCTTTGTAATTGTATCCTTCAGTGCCTTTCACAATACTTGATATAATATACACATATATTTATACATACATACAACATATGTATGTGTACATATATATGTGATGCTTAATTTAAAAAAAATCTTGCTTAATTGATTGGTGGCTGGAACATTTGAGGAATCTTTTCTGCATATGGATTTACAAGTGAATTCCATAAAACATTAAAAGTACAATTAATTCTAATACTATAAAATTATTTTTGCAATAAAAAGAAAAGAAAGTGCCCTTCCAACTTCTTGAAACTTAAACTAGGAAGAGATGAAGCAGAAAAAGAAAAGTACAGACTAATATATATAATACAGACTTAATATACATAACATTGATGCACAAATTTTAAATAATCTATTAACAATTAGATCACAGCAAAAAAAATGAATCATATACTATGATCAGATTGAGTTTATCCAGAAAAATGCAGTTACTTAGCCATTAGAAAGACTATAAATATAATGAACCATGCAAATAATATAAATAACAAAAACTACATTGTTATATCAATAAGTACTGAAGATGCTTTTGACAAAATCCAACACTCATATCCATTTTTTTAAAAAACTTTAGAAATTACAGAAATAAATAAACCTTTCCTCAATATAATAAGTAGTAATTATCTAAATTTGAAAGTAAACATTATATATCATAAGAAAAAATTAGGGACCTTTCTGATAAAACCAGAAGTAAAGGAAGGCTACCTATTATTACCCCACCATTTGACATAGTTCTAAAAATGCTAGCAATAACAAAAAGAAGGAAGAAGAAAAGAGAGAGAGAAATTGAGGGAATAAGCATAGGCAAAGAGAAAATAAATTTCCTGATTTTTGCAAATGATATAATGTACTTAAAGAACCCAAGAAAAATCAGCTAAAAGTTAATTGAAGGGACAGCTAGATGGCACAGTGGATAGAGCACCAGCCCTGGAATCAGGAGGACCTGAGTTCAAATTTGGTCTCAGACACTTAATATTCCCTAGCTGTGTGACCTTAAGTCACTTAACCCCAACTGCCTCACAAAAACAACAACACAAAACAAAAATTAATTGAAGTAACAACTACCATAAAGTTGTATAATATAAGGTAAACTCACATAACTCATCAGCATTCCTGTGTAACAAAATTCCTATGTAACAGTACTTTTATTCCAACAAAGTCCATCAATAAGAGTAAAAAAGAAAAATTTCATTCAAAATAACTAAAAAAGTTATTCAATATTGGGGAGTGTGTCTACCATGATTTAACCAGGGACTACACAAATCTGTAAAACACTCTTTGCTGAAAAATGAAATAAAATGAAGACCTATTTCATTTTATAGGAAATGTTAATTTCCTATAAGAAATTATAGGAAGAATTGTTAATTTCACTTGGATACGTGGAACAAATATAATGAAAATGACAATATTACCTAAATGATTTTACTTATTTGGTAGTATGCCTATCATTCTCTCAAAAGAAAATTGTATAGCTCTAGAAAAAAATAATAACAATAAACAAAAAGTCAAGAATCTCCATGATGATAATAAAAAAAAAAATGGGGAAGAAGTCAATCAGTACCAGATCTCAAATTATACTAAAAGCAGTGATCATTAAAACAATTTGGCACTAGTGTAAAAGGGAGGGAGGGAGAAGTTGATCAATGTAACAGATCAGACAAACAAAAACAGTATGTTTGATAAACCCAGAGACTGTAGTTTCTAGAAGAAGAACTCATTATTTAAAAAAACTGCTAGGAAAGAAGACAAGTGTCTAGCAGAAATTAGATTTAGACTAATACCTCATTCCATACAGCAAGATAAATTCCAAACAGATATATGATCTAGGTATTAAAAGACACATAATAAACAAATTAGAAAAGCAATGAGGAAATTGAGTCATACAAAGGGGAAGTGTTCATAAATAAGCAAATGATAGAGCATCATACAAGATAAAATGGACAATTTTGATTATAAAAAATTTAAAGGTTTTTTGCATGAACAAATCTAACATAGTAAAAATTAGAAATGAAATGGGAATCTATGAGGGGAAAAATCTTTGGAATGGGGTCTTTGATACTCTCTTTTCTAAGATATGTAAAATACTAATTCAAATTTGACTAAGAACTATTTCCCAACAGATAAATAATCCAAGGATATGTAAAACAGTTTTCAAAGAAAGAAATTCATATTGGGAAGAGAATTATTAAGAAAATAAAAGCCTCAGTCTAATAGACTTGGAATGGAAAATGTCATCTGCATCCAGAGAGAGAACTATGGAGAATGAATATGGATGGACACATAACATTTTCACTTTTTTATTGTTGTTGTTTATTTGTTTGCTTGTTTTTTTCTCATGTTTTTTCCCCTTTTGACTTGATTTTTCTTGAATAATATGACAAATATGGAAAAATGTTTACAAGAACTGCACATATTTGACATATCAGGTTGCTTGCTATTTTGAGAAGGGGTGATATAAGGGAGGGAGGGAGAAAATTTGGAACACAAAATTTTACAAAAATAAATGCTGAAAATTATCTTTACATGTAATTGGAAAAATAAAATACTATTGAGAAATAGAAAAAAGAAAGGAAAAAAGAAAAGCATTAAGGTGAGTAGTTTAACCCATTAAAAATCATCAAAGAAAGAATCCAAGCTATCAAAAATCATATAAAATTTCCTTTAAAAACTAAGAATTAAAAAATGCAAATTAAAGCAGCTTTGAGGCTCTACTTCATATCTATCATATTGGCAAAGATGACAAATTAAGAAAATGCTAGGTATGAGGGACTATCAGAAAAAAGGGTACTCTTTATGGTAACCAAAAATTAAAAATCACAGGGATATCTAGGTGGGATATGGCTAAACAAATTGCAGTATGTTAATGTAAAGAAATATTATTGTGCATAAGAAATTATGAAATGGATAATTTCAGAGGAAACCAAGAAGAACTCTTTAAACTGATACAGAGTAAAATGAACAGAAATAGAATAATTTAAAGAATAACACCACAGGGAAAAAACCCAAGATTTTAGAACTCTTAGCCCACTGATAAATCATGAATTCAAAAAAAAATGAAGTAAAACATGCCATTCACTTCTTGACAAAGAAATGATAAACTTAAAATGCAGAAAGAAGTATATATCTTCAGAGATGCTTAATATGGGTAATTGTTTTCCCAGACTATGCTTCTATGTAACAAGAGATGAATCTTTTGATGTTTTTTTTTAAAATATGTTCAATTCTGGGGAAAGATTGAGGGAAGGACAGATTCATTAAATGTAATCCTTAGCTCAAAGAGTCATTTGCATGGGACTATATTGGAGATTTATTACTTTGTGTTCCATGCCTGTGTGAGGAATATAGTTGTTGAGAGCTTGAGAGAAGAGAGATTCTGGTTTTCTGGCTTCTTGCTTCAAGAATTGTATGGTTATTGGGAGTGTTGTTATTTAGTTTTCTTTCAGTTGTGTAGAACTTTTTATGACCCCAGTTTGGGTTTTTCTTGGCAAATATTTTGAAGGAGTTTGCCATTTTCTTCCCAAGCTCATTTTACAGGTGAGGAAACTGAGACAAATGGTTGGTTATCCTTTCTTGAAGAGGACCAAAATGATATCACTATGTTAGAGTTGAGTTATAGTGTATTCAGCTGTGGGTGATTAGACCAATAAGAGCTTGGAATGCTCTACCAGGGGTCAGACACAGATAATCCATGTGAACATTTGGGATGGCTTCTGTGACTTTGTACATCTTGTATTTCTTCTGGACTAATTCCATTCTGCTTTGCTTGTAGAGCACAACAGCATCTCTGATGAGCATATGCCATACTGGGAGGTCCTGTGCCAGTGAGACTATACATTTGATTTCATATTACATATACAAAATATATAAGAGGCTACAGAAACTGTTACTATGTCTTTAAGAATTAAGGGTGTGTGATGAACATTAGACTGTCTGTGGAGTCTAGGGTTTGATCCATGATGATTTATTGAAGTTTTTGGAGGAAACAGAATAAGGATGATAAAAAGCAACAAAAAACAAAAACAAAAACAAAACTTCTTTCTTGAGAGAACTGTCTTAATTATCTTTTTATAAAGAAATCTTATTCAAAGAATTTTATAAGCCATGATTGATTCTAGAGACTGAAAAGTTGGTCTTATAAAAAGCTGGAAAGGTTATTTTTCTGGCATAGGTAGAAATAGATTGGAAAAGACAAAGAATTTGGAGGGATCTTTATTTATGAAACTCTCATAACCTTTATCTTAGGAATAAGATGAAATTTCTTGCAAAATGATTTTTAATGATGTCATGAGTGAACTAAATGATATAGAGTTGTGTTTCCAGAAGTGAAGAAGAATAACTATCAAGTTACAGTAATAGTTTGAGGTGACTCTTGTCTTTCTCACAATCAAAACAAATAATTTATATCTTTTTTATTAGATTTCATTTTTTCTCCCTTTTTTGGGGGGGAGTGGTCATGAACTAGGGGATTTTTTTAAATTAAAGCTTTTTGTTTTAAAAACATATGCATAGATAATTTTCAATATTCACTCTTGGAAAACCTTGTGTTCCACATTTTTGCCCTTCCTTCCCCCATCCCTTCCCCTAGACACAAGTAATCCACAATATATTAAACATGCAATTTTTCTATACGTATTTCCACAATTATCATGCTGCACAAGAAAAATCAGATCAAAAAGGGAAAAAATGAGAAAAAACAAAATGCAAGCAAACAACAAAAAGAGTGAAAATCCTATGTTGTAAACCACACTCAATCCCCACAATCCTCTCTCTAAGTACAGATGGTTCTCTCCATCAGAAGACCATTGGAACTGACCTGAGATTTCATTTTTTCTAAAGTATATTTCAAGTAACTTTACTATTTCATCTAGGAAATTAGAAGTTTTAATATATAGAAAAGTGAGTAACTACTCATGGGAAAAGAGACTCTTCCAGTTTAATAAATAAATAATATTTGATAAATGGTCTGGGAGCTATAGTCCTATGTGTTTGAGAGAAATGTTGAAATTATATTAATTAATTAATTAAGAATGTCAAACATAATCCTGGATTTCAATAGAACTTGGAAAGCTAAGATTAAATATGGGAACTAGTTAGGTACCAGAATGAGGGACAATCTACAAGTAAAAATAATAATAGCATCTGCCTCCCAGAGGCCTCCCATGGCCTTGTTGTTAAATAGCAGAGTTATATTAGATGGCCCCTAATGGCCCTTCCAACCTGAGATCTAGGATCCTTTGTCAAAAATCAGAGGTAACTCTACTAAAAAGGAAAGATGTTGATTCATTTCAATTTTATTCCCATTCCTCCCAAGTCCTCCCCCTTTTATTCTCTCTTATTCCTTCCAAGTAGAGTAATTGGAGTAAAAGGGAGGAGAAGGTATGAGAAGTTCATGAGTAGTAAAGTGAAAAGGCAAAGTGGGAATTAGATAGGTTTGATTATCCCATGCTGAGCTCAGTAAGAGGCTTTCTCCAGTCCCCTGCTCCCCTTGCTGGATGAAGAAAGGACTGAGGAAGCTGTTCTCCCATAGTTCCTACAAGCAAAAGCAAAATGAAATTCTTTTCTTTTCTACCCTTCCAAGAAAATGGATTCACAACCCCCTTCATTCTCCTTTTGGTTGTGTAACTACCCTTCATAAACTTCTGGTATTTGAAAAAAAAAAAAAAAAAGCTTAACTACTGATAAGTATTTAACAACCAACTCACTTCCAGAGAATGTACTTTTAATGTACATTTTATGTATATTTTAAAATATACTTTTTAGGGGCAGCTAAATAGTGCAATGGATAGAGAATCAGAAGGACCTAAGTTTAGATCCAGCCTCAGACACTTATTACTACCTAGCTGTGTGACACTGGGCAAGTCACTAAAACCCAATTGCCTCAGGGGAAAAGAATCTCCATTCAGCTACTAAAGTGTTTTTCCTAAAATACAGATCTTACCACATCACCTCCCCACTCAATATGCTTTAATATCTTCCAGAACCAAATTAAGCATCCTCTCCCTGGCCTTCAAAATCCACAGTCCAATCTCCTCCTATCTATACCTTACTCTCTGGTGTGTACTCTTAGATCTAGTGACACTGGCTTTTTAATTGTTTCACAAACAAGACACTCCATCTTTGGGTTTAGGGCATTTTCTCTGGCTGTTCCCATGCCTAGAATGATCTCTCTCCTTTACTCCAACTACTGACCTTTCTGGCTTCCCAGTTGCTATAGGAAGCATGTCTCCAAACCCCTTTTAATTCTAGTGCCTTCCCACTATTATTTCCTGTTTCTCTTGTATGTATACAAGCTGTAGCTTGCTTTGTATATATCTATTTGCATGTCTTTTCCATATTAGGATCTAAACTCCATCAGTACTAGGAGTGTTTTTAAAGAACCTAACACAATGCCTGATTGAGAATACCTTCCCTCTGTTGATTGCTTCCATTCGACTCTTTGTGACCCAGTTTGTGATTTTCTTGGCAAAGCTACTGGAGTGGTTTGCCATTTTCTTCTCCAGGACATTTTACAATGAGGAACAGAGGAGAGAGGGCTAAGTGACTTGTCCAGGATCATACAAATAAGTGTCCTAGGCCAGATTTGAACTCATGAAAATGAATCTTCCTGATTCCAAACCCACTGCTCCATCTACTGGGCAACCTAACTTTTCTTACTAAATCTTTCCTATTTTGAGGTTGAATCCTCGTCAGATTTCTTGGGATTTATGGACTAGGACCACACCTTAAACACAAATCTATCATTGATTGATCTCATTGATTCTCATTGATTGATCAACAAGTCTTTGTTTGGACACACACACACACACACACACACACACACACACACACACACATATATATATATATATATATATATATATATATATATGGGGTGGAGAGAGAGAGAGAGAGAGAGAGAGAGAGAGAGAGAGAGAGAGAGAGAGAGAGAGATCTAGTTTGGATGTACTTGTTAACAACAAGCCTTAAGACCATGGGTTATCTTTTGCCTCTTTTTGTATCACCACAACTTAATAGTCTTGGCTCAGAGTCAGCACTTAACAAATATTTATTGACCAACTGACCCTAATTAAATGACTTAACTTTCCTACCTTTGGTATATCTCTATTTGCAAAATAGAGATTTGAGAGGATAAAAGGGAAAAAATTGGGAAGAGAAGGGAAACTGAAATGAATCAACATTTTTCCTAGGTGGTAGATCTGCCTTTGATCTTTAATAAAGGAGCTTCGGTCACAGACTGAAAGGGAACTCCGAGTTTACATGAGACAACCCTTTATTTTTCAAAGGAGGAAATTGAGAGCTACAGATGTGAAATAATTTACCCTAGATATATAGCAAGCAGTAGAGAAGAGATGGGAAACCCATTCCAGATGTCCCATCCTACTTCCTCCTGCAGGACTAGTCCTTTTTCTACTATCTTAGGCTGCCTCCTATTTACTAGTTGTGTAACCATGAGCACTTATTGTATGACATGGCATTCTCTCCCTGATGTCATGGTCCTCTTCCAGAACAAAGGACAAACAACAACAAATAAACAATAGTAGAGATGATATAGGTTAAATATGTGCAATACTTTTAAACATATTTCCATATTTGTAATATTTGCAAGAAAAATCTGACCAAAAAGAGGAAAAGTCACAAGAAAGAAAATAAACAAAAAGTGACAAAACTATGCTTCGATCCACATTCAGTCTCCATAGTACTCTTTCTAGATACAGATGATTTTTTCCATTCCAAATCTATTGGAATTACTTGGAATCAATGCATTGTTGAGAAGAGCCAAGTCCATCACAGTTGATCATCTCATAATCTTGTCACTACTAATACTATAGATTGCAAAGAAAGTGTTGATTTGCATTAGCAGAAATAATTTCTTCATCTAGAAATTTCCTATACGAATAAAACCACAACAGTAGTTCCTATCACTCAAAATTATATAATTTTGTTGGTATCTGTGTTTTAATCCACAATGTTAACATCAATTTCTCTCGAATTGCCAATCTGCATAATTATATCCACCCTCTGCAGTTTCAAGTAGATACTCTGGCTTTCTTCATCTTTTCCCCAAACTGTAATGTTAAGTTACTTTGAGGTTGTTAGCCAGCTGTTAGATTTGATCCCAAAGTGGTTATATTTCAGAGAAGGGAGAAATGATCCCCAACATGTTAACATGTATTTTATAAAGCACTTTGGGAACCTTCCCAGGCAGAATGAACTTTATGCATTTCAAAAGCATTAACCACATCATTACCACTACTAAATCATTACTAATGCCTTCTTCATATGGTACCAAAGGTTCCATTAACATCAGGTATTTCTTTAGGCCCTTAGAGAAACAGAAGTACTAAAGAGAAGGGAATGTGGTGATAGGATCATAGATTTGAAGCTGGAAGTGGACTGTGAGATCTTTGAGAGTAAAATTTATTCATTTAATTGCTTATTTATCCACTTATATATATATATATATCTGTTTAATTATACTTATTCACTTGTTTGACTTTGACTTTTGCTTTTCTTAAGCCCCTGGAGCTTAGAAAAATACCTACTATTTATTAAATATGAATTGACTTGCTCATTAAAAAGATTTTTGAGGCCATTAAGTCCAATTCCTTTATTTTACAACTGTGGTTGAGATGTTAAGTGACTTGGCCAGAACTACACAGCTCCAAAATAGAAGTAGTATAAAAAATATTAAAAATGTGTTTTCATTAATAAAAGTAGGCAATCAGCCTGATTCCTTGGGCTCACTTGCAGTCTCCATCAGCTCCAGTTTCAAGTTTATCTGGGTATTACTGTGCTTTTTTTTTCTTTTTTTTTAAGCATGGAAGTTACAGTTCTCTCTTCAATAGTATATCAATTTTTTTTTTTTTCAGAAAGGACAAAGACTCTTAGCTTACAACTGGTAGAAACCATTCCAGTTCTGCTCCATTAGGGTCTCATCTTTGAGACCTGTCACCTCACAGAAACTATATAGGAGAGCTGTAGTTTTCTCATTCAACAGTTTTTTTCTAGTTCAGAGCTGGATTCCCCATATTTCCTATGTTACTGTTGGGTCTTATGCAACTGAGTGGCTAAAGGGAATGTTGTTTGTGCCCCTGGAGCAAATTCATAGTCTCCACTGTTCTCTTCATAAACAATTGAATCACTCAAAGTGTCAGAAACTTTTCTAAAGTGTAAAATGTATTATTTATACTTGAATGGGCCTCATTCTTAAATTTTATCATGTCTATTTTTTTGCCCCATATGACTTTCAACACGTGTTTTCCCTTCCAACTGCTTGCCATAATTTAGACAGTATACATTTTTATCCACTTTTCAAAACCATGTGATTATTAGATTGCTTTTTTTTTTTAATTGACTGTGAATTTCTTTAAGGAGGCAATATAAAGTTCCAGGGCTTGATGAAATCAGCATAATGCCATCTGCAAATAGAAGCATCTGGAGAACCTTATCATTGATACAGAATCCCTTTTATATTTGGATATGGTGCAAGACATCGTCTATGACAGTAGTAAACATATTTGGTGAGCATATGTCTCCCTATTTCATACTTTGTTTGATATTGATAATCAGAGGATTATTGAACAAAATTATCTCTGTGCTTGCATTTATCAAGACATCTTGGATGATCTTAGCATTTATAAGCAAGATATTTTGTTGGAAGAGAGATTTTGAGGCTGCATTTTACTCTATCAAATAAAATGCCTTCTTATAATCAACAAGCCTTGTGATCTCATCTTTTAATTGTATTATTTTTACACAAAAGGCATTTCCCAATAAATGCCCTCAGCAACTTTTTTTCCAAAATAACATGTTCACCCCAAATACTTTAATGGGATAGTAGTTTAACAGTTAACAGGAAAGAAGGCTATGTCTTCTAACTTCGATAACATGGTAGTAACATTGGCCATTGTATTTGATCAAAGTTTTATTGCCTCTCATTTATTGCCTCTCCTTGCCTCATTGCCTCTTTATTTACATTTTCATAATTATTATTTATATTGTTCTTTTGCCTCTGCTTTCTCTACTTTATATTACTTCCAAAAATATATTCGATACTGATCTAAGCCTAGTTAAGACCCACTGATTTCACTGACTTTATCTTCTTAATTATCATTTCCCTTTCTCACTTAAGGCATTATTCACAGTATCATAGGAATACAGATTTATTGTTTAAAAGGGATCTTGGAGGTCCTTGAATCCAAACTCTTCATTTTTCAGATGTCATTGACTACTGTAGTGTTTAAGTTGAAATGCAGTTACTAGGTTTCATCAAAGAAGAGATCACTAGGAAACATTGCCCATTATGCATTTTCCTTCTCCCAGTTTCATCAACAAATGTTTTCAGGATGGCCTGGCTGTTGGGTCCAATGGCTAAGTTTTTCCAAATATATTCTCCTGCTTCACTACTTTTTACTATTTTGTGAGATGATACTGTTTACAATCTCTACTCATTTTCCCCTATAATATTTTCTAATTGAATTTGTAGTCCAAATAAGTACTAACCTTGACTGATCTATCTTTAGTTTTTTTGGGCTAAGGCAGTTTCTGAGCTCTTTCAGCTTTTTCATTATTATGACTATTTCATATCGATTAAATTTCTGTTAAAATGGTGATTATTTGTGACAATAAATAAAAGTTCTGAGAGACCAAATTTCTGGGTAAATTAAATTTTGTTTTATTGATTTTGGCTAGAAAGCATTTGCTTTTGAGATTATTTGGCACTTTCACCTGTGGCTCCAAGAAGCTGTAGCATACATCTTTGGTGAGCATATTTCTCCCTCTGGCCACACCCCGATAAACCATCTGGGCAGAAGGACTAAACCAAGTTGAGGGTAACCCATAGACCTCAAACTGTAGGAGTGGGGTGAATACCCCAAGCATGTGAAGACTTCCTCAGGCATAATGGGCAGATAAGAACAATTTGTTCCAACAGCTATGAAGGGGGCTAAAGCAGCCACTATGGAATACATAGAGCTTAGTTAGACATGGAAGACATGGGGGTGATCGATTGCATTCCAAGCCATCATGTGTTGTATTGACTTTTGTCTTGCCATTGAATGTCAATGATTCTAGAGGAGAGAGTGAGACTAAAGATTTTGTGCAATTGTGCCTAACTTAAATCCAATTAATATGTGAGTCAAGATATCACCCTGTGATATGATTGGTCCTTTTCAAAAAAAAAAAAAAGGACAAAACAGCAACAACAAAAATAATCATCCTCTTACTATTTTTATAGGCTTGTTTTCAAATGGAAAGCACATTCAGTTATTGGGAATGTGCCCAGAGATTTCCCAGATTGGTACACCTGTCTGCCTAACTTTGAGCTTCACTAGTATAGCCTTTGAGAATCTGGGGTCTCTTCACTTCAGTGAGGAATTCTTGTATGTATTTGTGTAGGAACCAAATTTATTAAGAAGCATTTGTAAGTCCAGCATAGATTTTAAAAAATCAACTGTTTAGATATAGTATGTAGGGTATAGCTTAGTGTATATAGTATGTAGTATATATAGCATAGTATATAATGTATATAATATATAGCATAGTATATAGTATATATAATATAGTATATAGCATATATAGTATACATATATTATATAGTATAGTATATAGTATGTGTAGTATAGTATATAGCATATATAATATAGTATATATATATTACATAGTATAGTATGTAGTATATCACATACTATAGTATATAGTATAGTAAAGGATTACTTGTTAGGCAATAAGCATTAATAATGTGTAAACATGAAAAATATGGAAATGTGTTTTAAAGAATTGCACATATTTAACCTATATCAGATTGCTTACTGTCTTGGGGAGGGGGAAGGTAAAGGAGGGAGGGAGAAAAAAATGGAACTTAAAATCTTATAAAAATGAAATTGACTTTATCTTCTTAATTATCATTGTTTGATATTTGAAAATTATCTTTACATGTATTTGGAAAATAAAATACTATTAAAAATTAAAAAGAAAATAAGAAAAGACCCAGTGCAATTTTAGAAAGTTAGCTTGGTGTGCTAGGTAGAGGGTAGTCTAAGAATCAGGAAAATCTAAGTTTGATTCCCACCTAAGACAGACAAGATGTATAACCTTGGGCAAGTTATTTAACCCATGCCTCAGTTTTATCATCTGTAAATTGGGGATAATAATAACACTACACTCTGGGCTAATTAGGAAGATCAAATGAGATTATGTAGATCAAGTGCTTTGCAAACCTTAGAGTACCTAAGAAATGTGAGTCATTTTAGGCTACACTGATAGAGGTATAGTGTTGAAGCACAAGGAGCAATGCTGGTCCTGTGTTCTGTTCTGATATGAGCACATCTAGAATATTGTGTTAAGTTCTGAGGGTCTATTTTAAGAAAGACATTGACAAGATGGAGCAATTGCAAGATGAGAAGAGGTTCAATGTCATGCTATATGAGGATTTGTTAAGGAATTCTAAATGGCAAGTTTGAAGAAGAGAAGACTTAAGAAGAACATGATTTCTATATTCCAATATTACAGGATTGTCAAATAGGAAGAGGGTTAGATTAGCTTTTCTTGATTACAAAATGAACAACTAAGAGCAATGAGAAGGTAGAGTTTATCACAACATATAGAAATATTTCCTGACATGGAGAGCTATTCAAGTATATTCCTTTCTGTCTTCATTCAATTTTCTCCCAAGATCTATCATGTCTAAGTTTTCTAAAATTCTATTTACCTCCTTAATTTCTTTCTTATTTATTTTGTAATTTGATTTATCTAGTTCTGATAGAGAAAGGTTGAGATTCCTCACTGGTAGAGTTTTGCTATTTCTTCTTGCAAGTCTCTTAATTTCTCCTCTGGAAACTTGGATGTTATACCACATGGTGCATATATGTTTAGTATTGATATTACCTCATTATCTATGGTACCTTTTAGAAAGATGTAGTTTCCTTCTTTATCTCTTTTAATTAGATCTATTTTTGCTTTTGCTTGATCTGAGATCAAGATCGCTACCCTTACTTTTTTTTTTTAAACTTCAGCTGAAGCATAATAAATTCTGCTCCAGCCTTTTACCTTTATTCTATATGTATCACTCTACTTTAATTGTGTTTCTTATAAACAACATATTGTAGGATTCTGGCTTTTAATTCAGTCTGTTTTATGAGAGAGTTCATCCTATTCACATTCACCATTAAAATTACTGTATTTCCTGTCATCTTATTTTCCCCAAGTTATATTTCTCTTTTTCCTTTCCCCCTTTCCCTCCTCACCAATGTTTTGATTCTGACCACCACCTCCCTCAATTTGCCCTTCCCTTTTATAACTCCTCCTCCCTTTCTTATTTCTTTTCCCTTCTCCTCTGCTCTCCCTTCTATTATTCCCCCCCTTCCTTTCTCCTTTTTTCTCCTACTTCCCTGCAGGGTGAGATAAGTTTCTATATTAAACTAAATATGTCTGATATTCTCTCTTAGAGCCAAATCTGATGAGATTAAGGTTCACATAATGCTCATTCCCCTCCCTTCTTTTAATGGAGAGCTATTCAGCAAAGGAATGGGCTGCTTTTGGAGAAAGTTGGTCTGTTCTCACTAGAAACTTTCATTTCACTTATTAGATATGTGGTACGGAGGATTCTTGTTCAATTATGAATTGAACCAGGTTGCTTCTAATGGTCCCAATGAAATCAGATATTTTTCTGATTCTTGTTTTATCATCCTAATCAAACCTACCACAATTCTTGCTTTACCACCCCAACCAAACCAGTTGTAATTATCTTTTGAAATAGTTCAAGGGAAAAATGATGAGGGCTTTTCCATGGTAGATAAGAAATAAGTGGAGTGAAGGGATGCAAGAATTGTGAGGATAGAATCAATAAGCTTGGTAATTAATTATAAATGTAAGGGAGAGAAAGAGTAAGGAGTTGAGGATGACACCAATGCTTTAAACTCACCACACCTACTATTTCCACAGGTGGAGACAAAATTATTAGAAAAGAAACACAAAAAAGAAAAAAAAAAAAACAAGCTGGCTATATGCGCATTATAAGCTGAAAATGACTCATCATTAGAAGCAAAATCATTTAACAGGCCAGACTATGAATACATCATTAACGAACTAGTCGGAAAATCATCATCCTCCATCATCATTTAAAATTAAAAAGTATCTCCAAAGGAATTGTTTACTGCTTTGTCGACAAAAAGTACACCAAACAGTAAACCAGAGAGACAAAACAGCCTTTTGTGGGTTGTTAGAGCACTTAGGAGGTGTAAATTGTAATTAGCCATATGCTGGGCTTGCATAGTCCAATAAGAAATAAGCCTGCAACATCATGAGAGCAGTAGTCCAATTTCTCAGGTCAGAAGCAGAATTATAGTACAAGCAGGAATAACTTGCTGAGTGAAGCCTTGTGCCATATACACCATCATCAGGTTTCAAAGAGAACAGAAAAGTTATCTTTCTTATGCTTGAGTTAATAACAGGCAATCATATCCCTAAGTAATTATATATCTGATTAGAAAACCCTGACATCTTGAGGGGCATAGGATGTCATATGTGATCAAAAAGGGGAAAAAAGCAAATCCTATACCTCCAATCATTGTAGATCAGAGGGCATAAAGAATTTGGCAGGATAGTGAGGAATTAAATGCAATTAAGTTATGGAAATATTACCGGCAAGTGGTCTGGGTTCTTATAAATTCTTAACTTGAGATCCATGATCATAGGTTTTAAATACATATACACATCATAAATATATATACATATATATACACATAAACACAGAGACACACATATATTCATATGTGTATATATATACATATATATAGAGAGAGACAGAGGGAGGGGGAAAGAGGGGAGGGGAAGGAGGAAGAAAGGAAGGGAAGGAGGGAGAGGGAGAAAAAAAGAGAAGGAGAGGGAGGCAGCCAGGTGGTACAGCAGAGAAAGCACTGGCCTTAGAGTCAGGATGATGTTCAAATCTGGCCTCAGAAACTTTACACTTAACTAGCTGTGTGACCCTGGGCAAATCACTTAACCCTGATCGCCACACAAAACAGATAGATAGATAATTACACTTCAATATAATTACATTTCTTTGTAATCTCATGTAATCCCATGAAATGTTATGCATTTCAAAACTATTCTGAGAAGTTATAGCTTCAACAAACTGTTAAAGGCGTCCATGACACAAAAAAACTAAGAACCTCTGATTCTAAGTGTTATACACTGCAAATATTTTCAGACTTCTTCAATATATTGATCAGTCATACTGTCTTTTCCCCTCTTTTTTGTCTTAAAATATTATTTATTATATGGGAGAGTCTCTGGAAGGGGGAAAATGAGGAAGAAATTGGGATGGGGAACTGTGGTAATTAAAAAGAGATATCAATAGTTATTTTTAAAAACAAAAAGTTTACCAAAATAAAACCCCCAAATAAGAACCTGGTGTCATGGAATGAATAATAGATTTGAAGTAAAAGATCTTGGGTTCAAATCTCAACTTGTAACTTTTATTACTACTAGTACAGGTCACTAAATTTGTCTGTCTCAATTTTTGGTTGTTCAGTCATTTTCATTCATGTCCTAGTCTCCATGATCCCATTTGGAATTTCCTTGGCAAAGGCATTGGAGTGCTTTGCCATCTCCTTCCTTTCTGGAGAAGATGAAAAGACTGGGGCATACAGGGTTAAGTGACTTGCCTGAGGTCACACAGCTAATCTAAAACCAGATTTGAATTAAACAAGATAAGTCTTGCTGACTCCAGGCCCACCACTCTATCCACTATGGCACCACCCAGCAAAAACTTAGTTGCTCCTCTATAAAATGAAGGGGTTAGACTAGATGGCTTTTAAGGTCCCTTGCAGGTCTAAATTTATGAACCTATTATTTCTATGCTAAGAAAGGGGGGCAGTGTTTGATGAAAACCTGGAGTTGGTCCTTCTAGCTGAGAATGATAGTGACCCCTTCCAGGAGAATTAGAGTCCTAATTTATAGGGATGAAAGGTAAAACTCTAAGAGGAATTGGAGCTTAATTCAATGATTTCAAAAAGAAGTAGAGAACAAGGGGAACCACCACAATAGGAAGGTAAGGGAAAAATTTAGTTACACAAAGCTTTCTCCTATCTGTCCCTCCTTTAGTACTCACATAGCAACCAGTCTACTTCAGATCTTTATTGCCACTTGCCTGTATTGTTGACAGCATCCTAACTAATTAGCACACTGGTCCCCTCATTTCCCTGCTCCAGTCTCCTCTTCTGATTGGTAAATAAGACCCACACTTCCACTTGAGGAATCATCTATGACCACCATGTTTGCTGAAAACCAGCCCAGTACTCCCTGAATTCCTTCTGGACTTTGCTTTGCACCCCTCCAATTCCCTTCTACTGCTCTGTCTTCCCTCATTAGAATGTAAGCTTTTTGAGGATAGGGAGTGAATTCTTGATGTTTGTATTTGTATTCCCAGCTCTTTTTACATTGTCCTGGCACATTGTCAATGTTTAATAAATAAATAAGTAAAAAAGAGGGACCAGTCAACATTTTCACATACTGCAGAGAAGGCAAGTAGAATGAGGATTTTTTTTAAAAAATCATTTAAAAAATTAGATTTGACAATAAGTGGGACATTATTTACTGGAGAAAACAGAAAACAGTCAGATAAACCAGATGATAGAGATGTGAGCAGGTGCTGGCATGTGTAAAAAGCAAGAATACACTACTTTTTTCCATAACAACTAAAATGAAGACAGGAAGGATAGGACAATAGCTTAAAGGAAGAGCAAATCACAGAAAAGATCCTGTTGTTTTAAACCTGAGTGTGCTTGTAGGCAGAGGATAAACAGCTAGTTAGGTGAAAGAAATGCATTCCTTTGCAGAGGAGATAATTGAAGATGCAAAATCTAAAAAGAGATGAAAGGGCATGGGATCAAGGGCATAGCTTGGCAAAGAGGAAATATGGTTCATCTTCAGAAACAGAACAGATGGAGGACACAACATAGAAAGACAGAAAGCCTTTGAGGTGTGCAGCAAGAGATGTGAAGGAACAGCTCTCATCAAGTCATTGTGTCTTGTCAATAACACCAGAGGCAAAAGTTATACTATGGTCACTAAAATCAGGTGTCAAAAAGATAGAAATGAAAGGATTGCTGTGTCATGATGAGGATAGAGTTGAGGTTAAATAACATGAATTTATCATGGGTTTAGTAATTTTATTATTTTTATTATTTTTTTAGATTTTTTTATTAAAGCTTTTTATTTTTCAAAACATATGCATGGACAATTCTTCAACATTAGTTCCTGCAAAACCTTGTGTTCCAATTTTTCCCACCCTTTCTCCACATCTTCCCCTAGATGGCAAGTATTCCAATATATGTTAAATATGGTAGAAATGTTAAATCCAATATATGCATATATATTTATACAATTATCTTGCCACTCAAAAAAAAACCAAAAAAAAAACCAAATCAAACCAGAAAAAAAGAGAAGCAAAATGAAATGCAAGCAAACAACAACAAAAAGAGTAAAAATGTTGTTGTGAACCATACTCAGTTCCCACAGTCCTCTTTCTGGGTGCAGATGGCTCTCTTCATCACTAAACTGGAACTGGTTTGAATCATTTCATTGTTGAAGAGAGCCACGTCCATCAGAATTGATCATCATATAATCTTGCTATTTCTGAGTATAATGATCTCCTGGTTCTACTCATTTCACTCAGCAAGAGTTCATGCAAGTCCCTCCAGCCCTCTCTAAAATCATCTTGCTGGTCGTTTCTTACAGAACAATAATATTCCATGACATTCATATACCATAACTTATTCAGCCATTCTCCAATTGATGGGCATCCATTCATTTTCCAGGATTTAGTAATTTAAAAAAATTTTTTTCCAGTGCTTCTCCAGCACTTTTTAGCTATGCCTAGAACATGACCACAATGTGGATCAAGTTTGGGTAGAAATATGACCCAGCCATGAAGGAATTAGTATCTGCCATTGGCATCGGGATACCCACCTTACCTGAGCAATTATCTCATGTTCACAACTGCACTAATCGGAGGGCAAGAGCTATAGTTATTAGGTAAGTGAAGCTGAAAAGTTTAACTATCATGCTTGTCACAGTCTGTTGTCTTGACCTATTGGCCAATGGAGGCAGCTGGTAACATGTGGATAACATGTTGGTTCTAGTCAGCAAGATTTTTGCTGTGTTCAAATTTAACCTCAGACACTTATATGACCCCTGGGAAGGTCACTTAACTCTGTCTCCCTTCTTCACCTATAAAACGAATTGGAGAAGCAAATGGCAAATTACTCTAATACTTCCCAAGAAAACACCAAATGGTGTCACAAAGAGTAGGACATGACTGAAAAATGACATAGAGCAATAAGTTAAAGATTAATCTAGATCTGAAAAAAATCATCTAATAAACTTGGTATTATGGTAGGTAGATAGCAGATACAGTGACTTGGCTGGGACCTGAATTTGAATTCTACCTCAAACATTTACTAGCTGAGTAAGCTGGATAAGTCATTTGGTTTCCGATTGTCTTAATTTTCTCAATTATAAAACAAAAATTATAATAGTGTCCACTTGAGAGGGTTATGAAGATTAAATGAGATAATTTTTTTAAATGCTTAGCATACCACCTAGAACATATTAGGCATCATATAATTGCTTATTTCCTTCTTTTCCCTTGTGTTAATTTCTTTGTATAGAACTTGAGAGTAAAGAGAAGACAGTACATTTCATGCAAAATTCAAGAAATTCTAAAAAGAAAAATTATTTAATTAAATTTGTTCATTTGGGGTTGACATGCATGATCAAGAAATCATACCTATAGTTCTACAATTATATGATTAGAAAGCACAGTGAGACTATTCCACTTTCAGCAGCCTCTTTTTTTTTTTCAATCCCATTATCATCCCACATCTCCTTACCCAGTGAGGCTAAGTAAAAGCACAAAGGCAATTCAAGCTGTGTCCCTTCCCCTCTAATTGTCGGCATCTTAATAACAATTATATTTCTGTTCAAAAAAGATTTGTTCCAAACGCAGTCCAGGCAGAAACTAGGGGAGAATGGCAGAGCAGAAGGCTTTGGTGATAGAGGGGGTGGAGGTTGTGGTGGCTAATAGAGCTTCCTCAGGTTGGGGGCAGCAGCTGGGTGATTCTGTGATCCAACCAGACACAGGTGTTCTTAGAAAGGAGCATATGGGAAGTGCCTGGAATGAGGCCCTTCTCTCTCTTATACAAAAAAAAAAAAAAAAAAAGGTATACACAAAAAGAAGGAAAAACAAGCTTAGTGAATGTTGACTGATGATTTAAAAAACAAACAAACAAAAAACAACCCTATTATTAAACCAAGCTAGCCAAATCATGTCTACATTTCCATCTGAAATTCAACATGTCCAAAACAATTCAGTATCATTTCCCCTAAAGCCTCCCCACATGCTACCTTCCCTGTTACTGTAAAGGGCAGTAACCTCCATCTTCCCAGTCCCTCAGGTTCAAAATCTAGATGTCATCCTCAACTCCTTACCAGCCCCTTTCCAGTCTCTTGCCAAGACCTGTCAATTTTCCCCCTTGCAACAATTTCAAATTTACCCCCTTCATTTCTTTAGCAAGACTACTATCTAGGTATACATCCTCATCACCTCATTCTCATTCCAATCTGTCCTCCATTCAGTTGCCAAAGTGATTTTCCTAAAGCAAAAATCTGACTTATCACCTTCCCTACTCAGTAAACCCCATTAGTTCCCTATCTCCTACAGGGTCAAATATAAATCCTCTGTTTGACATTCAAAGTTCTTTATAACCATCCCTGTCCCATTTTCCCAGTCTTCTTCCATATTATACCCACTACCATGTATTCTATAATCCAACACTGCCTTTTTGCTGTTCCTCAAACAAGACACTCCATCTCCCTATTCCCTGCCCTTTCTCAGTCTGTTCCCCATGTCTGGAATGCTCTCCCTCCTCATATTCTCCTTTTAACAGGAACCTTTCCCAAGCCCCCTTAAATCTAGTACTTTCCTTATGGTGATTACTTCCAATGTATCATATATTTCGCTTGTTTACACTTAGTTGTTTGTTTGCATGTTGTCTCTCCCATTCGACTGTAAGCTCTTTGAGGATTTCTTTGTATCCCAGCACTGTAGCTGTCACATTGTAAATGCTTAAAAAACATTTATTGAATTGAATGTAGTCTTCAAAAAAGCCAGGAATTTGAATGCAATTTTCCCAAGTGAACCTCAGTTCTTGAATGTATACAGAAAAACTTATGCCTTTTGAGCTTATATGGAATTAATGTCCTAAGTCTTCTGAGGTTGATATAGAGAGTAGCAGGAGCCTATTCTTCCATACTGAATTGTCCTGAAATGTAAGCTTCTTGAGGAAAGAATCAGCCTTATTCATATTTGTATCCTACATGATACCTAGAATGTTTTCTTGCCCACAGTTGTTCCTTAATGAATATTCATTTAATTCAACTAAATAAACTGGATGGCACTCAAGCTTTGCAATCTGTCCTGACTTCTTGTTCACCTTTTGAGCAATTCAAATTTTAATTTTGAAAGGCCAGCTTGGTTTTGGATCTTATTTATTACTTCCCTTATCTAATAGCAAAACAATCAAAGTCATGAAGATAGTTTAATCAAAAGTACTGAGATTTTTCTTTGCAAGACAAAGATTTCTTGAAGACATTTGCTATTGGATGAGGGAAATTTTTCCTGGAAATTTCTTTCCCCATTCTTTTCAATTTGTTGACCTTTTGAATATACGACATTCATGTTGACAACATCTTTTCCCTAGTTAATTGAACTATCAAATGAAATATTATCTGTAAAGTGCTTAGTTCAGCTCTAGCCCATAATAGGTGTTATATAACCCCATCCACCCCATCCATTTCTTAAAAGACAAAAATAAAATAAAATCAAGAACAGAAGTCTGAGGGACTATCAGACACTCAATAAACACTTGCTAGATTAATTGGATCATGATTTGCATATTGAAATAGTGCCCAGTAATTCTAAGGCCAATGAATGCAATGGAAACATAGCAAATACAGCTAAATCCGGCCCATCTAAACTCTGTCACGACTACTCTGCTCATTCTGTCATCTCTTTATCCTTTACAAGTCAGATCTCTATTTCCTCCCCTTCCCTCAACCCCCCAATCTCATCTCAACTCAACCTTCCTCTGTGCCATGGATTTTTACACATTTTGATGTATACTCCAAGTTCAGAACACTGTGACCTCAAGTCCTAGTATGTACTTACTCCCAAACGCCATATTTTTTGAACACCCAGGCAATGTATATCACATACTATCCCTGATTTCTGAATTGGTATCCCTCCTTACTAAGAGTAGACTAGGCAAATATTAATGAAGAGGGGTGCCTTTAAGCAATGAATAGAAGTAAAACCTTAGAGGATGTAGCTTAAAGGTAATAAACTGTCTAGGGAGCAAGATTTAAGCATCTAAGGAGGAGGTTAAAAAAATGGCTTATTCTTCCTGTGAAAATTAAAACCTTTTCAGAGTAATCTGCTCACCAGAAGCCTATCTAACAATAACAACCATTTGGAGAGGGTGTGGGTAGAAAAAGGCACACATCCTTCTTACTGCTAATTGCCATCTTCTCTGTTGTTTCTGTTTCTGATTTTATTAACCACATTCCTGATAAATCTGCCGACTCTCTCCCTTAGAGTCAACTATATAGCACAGAGGATAGATCAATGGGGATCAACAAGAACTGAATTCAGATTCAGACTTCGATACTTACTAGTTTGTGTCTCTAAATCACTTAATCCCTGTCAACCTCAGATTTCTCTACCATAAAATGGGATTAATAAATAATAGCACCTATCTCCCAGTGTTGTGAAGGGCAAATGAAACAATATTTGTAAAGTGTTTAGAAGTGATTAATAAATGCTTGTTTCTTTCTCTCCTCTTTCCTTTCCCCTTCTTCTTCCCCCCCCCCTTATCATATTTTCATATCATCCATATCAACAACAGGATGAGAGCTGACTTCAGGGGTCATGAAGACTGGGTTCAAGTTTTGCCTCAGAGATAGCAATCAATCAAGTATTTATATGTTCACTATCTTTCAAGCTCTGTTCTAGGTGCTAAAAAGAGAAGGAGAAAGAGGAGAAGAAGGAAGAAGAGGAGAAGGAAGAGGAGGAGGACACTATCCCCAAATACAATAAATTTATATTCTAATTAAAGACAAGTACATTTTAAAATAAGTACAGCATAAATGTGTTTTTTTATATAAAGTACCTAATTAAATGCATGATAGGAAGAGAACAAGCATCCTGGGGAACTGATAATCAGGAAAGGATTCATGCAGAAGATGGGGTCTGAACGTCATTAGAGGGAAGAGAGAGATCCTATGAAGTGGAAGTAAGAAGAGAGTATTTTCTGATGCAAAAGCCTCGAGGGCCTTGAGTGAGAAACAGAGAGAAGCCCAGTTTGACTGGATCATAGGGTGTAGCTGGGGAGGAGAAATATCCAATGATTCACAAAGAGCAGTTGCAACCCTATTGTTAAGGGATTTAAAGCCTAATCATCATGGTTTATATTTTATTCTAGAGGTAATAGGAAGCCACTAGAATTAGTTGAGAAGGAGATTCAATTGGTAGTATCGGCACTTAGGGATGATCACTTTTGACGGAAGTGTGTATAATGGAGATGAGAGACTTGCAGCAGGGAGACCAATTAGGAAGATATTACAATAATTTAGGAGAAATGTGATGAAAGTTTGAACTAAGGTGGTAGCCTTTTAAATAGAGAAAGAGAGTCAGATGGGAGCAGTAGTATGCTGGAGTTTCAGATTGAATCCCCTCTTGGGAAAGCCCATTGTTTCATTTTCCGTGTGAGCAGTTTCACATTGGAAATCAACAAACTTTGCGAACAAGGTTTGGTTTTTTGATTTGTTGATTATCAAGACTTCACAAAGTGATGGAGAAAATGTGAATAATATAGATTAAACATGAAAATGTATCCTGTGTGCATTCCCCTCCCACCCAGAGAGTCAGTTGTTCAACATTTAGTAGTTCATCACTGGATTTGAGAAGTTGAGCAGGAAAGGCAAGATTTGATAATGGATTGGATGGATGGCATGAAACTAGGCAGAGTATTAACAGTGATGTCAAGATTATGAATGCAAGACATTGGAAGATGGTGGTAAGCTTAACAGAAATAAGGAAGTTTAGAATAGGAGAGGATTTAGAAGAAAAGATGATTTTTATTTTTTTATTAAAGCTTTTTATTTGCAAAACATATGTATGGGTAATTTTTCAACATTGACCCTTACAAAGCTTTCTGTTACAAATTTTTCCCCCCTAGTCCCCACCCCTCCCCTAGATGACAGGAAGTCTGTTATATGTTAATTATATTAAAATACTTGACAAATTGAATGTGTGTATATATATATATTTACAGTTATCTTGCTGTGCAAGAAAAATCAGATCTACAAGAAAAAAAATCTGAGAAGGGAAATATAATGCAAGCAAACATCAATAGAGAGCATGAAAATGTTATGTTGTGGTCCACATTCATATCCCTCTCTCTGGGTGTATATGGCTTTCTTTATCAATGAACAATTGGAGCTGGTTTGAAACATTTCATTGTTGAAGAGAGCCACATCTTTCAGAATTGATCATATACATATAGTCTTGTTGTTGCCGTTTACAATGATCTCCTGATTCTGCTCATTTCACTCAGCATTAGTTCATACAAGTCTTTCCAGGCCTCTCTGAAATCATCCTGCTGGTTGTTTCTTACAAAACAATAATATTCCATGACATTCATATACCATAATTTATTCAGCCACTCTCCAATTGATGGGTATCCATTCAGTTTCCAGTTTCTAGCTACTACAAAAAGAGCTGCCACAAACATTTTTGCACATGTGAGTTCCTTTCCTTCCTTTAAGATATCTTTGAGATATAAACCCAATAGAAACACTGCTGGGTCAAAGGGTATGCACAGTTTGATAACTTTTTGAGCATAGTTCCAAACTGCTCTCCAGAATGGTTGGATCCATTTACAATTCTACCAACAATGTATCAGTGTCCCAGTTTTTCCATATCCCCTCCAACATTTGTCATTATCTTTTCCTGTCATCTTAGCCAATCTGACAGGTGTGTAGTGGTATCTCAGTTGTCTTAATTTGCATTTCTCTGATCAATAGTGATTTGGAGCACCTTTTAATATGACTAGAAAATAGTTTCAATTTCATCATGTGAAAATTGTCTGTTCATATCCTTTGACCATTTATCAACTGGAAAATGGCTTGAATTCTTATAAATATGAGACAATTCTCTATATATTTTAGAAATGAGCCCTTTATCAGAACCCTTAAATGTAAAGATGATTTCCCAATTTATTGCTTCCCTCCTAATCTTGTCTGCATTAGTTTTGTCAAAAACTTTTAAACTTAATATAGTCAAAATTATCTATCTGGTGTTCAATTAAGAGTTCCAATTCTTTTTTGGACACAAATTCCTTCCTTTTCCACAGGTCTGAGAGGTAAACTATCCTATGTTTCTCTAATTTGCTTATAATATCACTCTTTATGTCCAAATCGAGACATCTTGGTATGTGGTATTAGGTGTCAAGCCCTAATTTCTTCCTTACCAGCTTCCAATTTTCCCAGAAATTTTTGTCGAATAGTGAGTACTTATCCCAAAATCTGGGGTCTTTGGGTTTATCAAACACTAGATTGCTATAGTTATTGCCTAGTTTGTCCTGTGATTCTATCCTATGCCACTGCTTGACTACTCTATTTCTTAGCCAGTACCAAATAGTTTTGATGACCGCTGCTTTATAATATAGTTTTAGATCTGGTACAGCAAGGCCACCTTGAAAAGATGATTTTTAAATGTTTTGGTTTTAGAGATGAAGATGTCTCTAGACATCATTAGACATGTCCAATAGGTAATTAGTTATAGAAGAATGAAGTTAGAGGGAAAGATGAGATGAATATCTAGATCTGGAGTCATCTGCATAGAGATAATAATTAAACTCATATACTACTGAGGTTACTCTGAGAATAGTGGGACAAAAGAAGAGGGTATTGTTGTCCAGTCACTTCAATCTGAATTTTTTCATGATCCCATTTGGGTTTTCTTGGCAAAGATATTGAAATGATTTCCCATTTCCTTCTCAGTTCATTACCTAGATGAGAAAACTGAGGCAAAGAGGCTTAATTGATTTGCTCAGGGTTACACAGCTAGTAAATGTCTGAGGCTAGATTTGAAACCAGAAGATGAGTGTTCCTGACTATAAGAATGGTACTTTATCAACTGCACCACCTAACTAGAGAAGAGGGTAGAGGACAAAATTTTGATTGAAAATCAACAGTTAGGGGGCGTGATATGAATAATAAGCCATCAAAAGAGACCAATCAGATAGGTAAGAGGCAAACCACAAGAGAGTAATTTAAAAAAAAAAACCCAAAAACCTCAGGGAAGAAAGAATATCTAAGAGGAAAGGGTGTTCAACAGTGTTAAATGTAGCAGATAGAACAAGAAGGATGAATATTCATTTAAAAATATGGTAACTCTAGAAAGTATAGCTTAAATTAAGCAATTAGGGAAAAATCCAGATTATAAAGGATTGAGGAATGAATGAGAGGAGAGGAGGTGGAGGCAATAAATATAGACAATTTTTTTCAAGGAATTTGGCTGAGAAAGAGAAGATAGAACAATAGCTTTGAGGGGATGGTAGGGCTTCAAGAAGATTTTTTTAAATTTAAGGCAGACTTAGAATTGTTTGGAAGCAGTAGGAAGGGACTGGTTGGTAGGGGAGTTTAAGAATCATAAAGAAGTGATCATTGTGGAAGCAATCTGATGGAAATGAAAAGGGGAAAAGAAAGTGAACATGGAGAAGGGTTGGCCTTGGCAAGGAGAAGGGACACTTATTTGTCAGGGACTGGGAGAGAATGAGAGATGATAGCAAGAAGTTATGACATAGAGACCTGGAGGGGGAACACATCAAAACACTTCAATATTTTTTGATCCAAATAACAGGCAAAGTACTCAGTTGAGAGAGAAGGGAGAGGAAGAAGTGTAGGAGGCTTGAAGAGGGAAGAGAGATTATTTAGAATACCTTGCATGGTGAATGGAATAGGAAATCAGAGAGAAATTAAAAAAAAAAACTTCTTTGCTGCTGTGAAGGTCTATTTGAAGTTGTATGACATAAATTCATCTAGAAAGCGAGGTTCTGAGATTTCCTCCAGTTTCATTCATCTTCTGGTAAGTAGGCATAGAGAAGATAGCTGATGGAAATAATCCAGGGTGGTCGTATGGCAAGAGAAAAGTTGCAAAATGACAAGGGGACAAGCAATTCCAAAGATCAGAGGATAGTATGAATTGAAATAGCTAACCATTGGGTTGAAGTTGGAGAGTGGGATGAATTAAATTAGAGTAGGGGTGGCAGATTAATAAAGGAGTAAGTAATACAGGGAATGGAAGTCTCAATAAGGGTTGAAGAACAAATATAGGAAGAATGAAGGATAGCAAGAAATGGAATAACAGAAAGTTATGATCAGATAAGGAAAATGTGTCAGAGTGGAGAAATAGAATACTTATTGATAATGGAAAGATCTCATTTGTGAACATTCCTATATGTACCTTAAGGGTAAAAGAAATGGGAGTTTAGATAGTTTGAGGGAGCATCTGCATGAATATTAAAGAACGTTAATATAAAGACAGGAGTTGGGGAGAACAAGGAAATAGCGAGCTAGACACTGAACTACTTGAGAAAGGAGGGAGTATGACCTACCTGTGTGACCCTAAGAGAGCCATTTAACCTTTAAAGATCCTAGGCAACTCTTTAAGACTACTAGTTGAAAAGAAAGTTCTAACATGCATTGATAAAAGTAATTCTTCACTTGGAGTTCCTTATGTCAATGAAATTACAGTCCTACTCACCATTCCAGTTTCTTTTTTTTTTTTTTTCTTTTTTGCTGAGGCAATTGGGGTTAAGCGACTTGCCCAGAGTTACACAGCTAAGGAATGTTAAGTGTCTGAGACCAGATTTGAACTCAGGTCCTCCTGACTTCAGGGCTGGTGCTCTATCCACTGCACCACCTAGCTGCCCCTCACCATCCCAGTTTCAATCCCAATTCAATTTCGCTGTCTTTCTTTTGTCATTTTAGTTCATTATATATGTAACACACAAATATACACACACAACAAATTGTCTCTTACTCCCACTATACACATGTATCACAGATAAGTAAATCATTGAAATATTCTCTTAAAGCTAATAAATACCTTAGAGATAATTATCAACCTGCCTAAAACAGAGTCCATTATCTTTCCCCTCAACATCCAACCCTTCTCATAACTTGCCATTGTCCATGAGGAAATCTCCATTTTTCCAGTTATTAAGTTTTTCAATCTAAGAATCATCCAGAATGCTTCATTTTCACTCTGCCCATTCCCATGCACTCACTTAGTCATCAATCATAATTGATTACTTCACAACTCATTTTCCTTCCTTTTTCTTTGCTCATACCACAACTACCCTAATTTGGGCTTTGATCACCTTTTATTGGACTACACTAATAGCCTTCTAACAGTACCTCTGTACGCAACTTCTTCTCTTTCCAAACATCCTCGACCAAGCAGCCAAATTGATATTCCTAAACCGGGTCTTACAGGTATTCATTTCCTATCCAATAAGTCTCAGAGTCTTGTTCCCTTTTGTTTTTAGAATAAATACAAATTCCTTTCATTGACACTTAATGCCTCTTCCAATTTGGTTATTACCTATCTTTCCAAGTTGATTACACATCATTCTTCCTGACACACTCTATGCTTCAGGAAAACTGTCCTATTTGCTACTTCTTATATATGATATTCCCATTCCTATCTCCATTCATTTGTCCAAATTGTCATTCATTCCCTGAACACACTTTTTTCCCACTCTTGCCTTTTAGAACACTTAGCTCTACTCAGGGTTCAGCTCAAGAACCATCTCTTTAAAAACAAAGCAAAACAAAACAAAACAAAACAAAACAAAAAACCCTCTGCTGTTTCCCCTAATTGTTAAAGCCCTTTCTCCCATCATCTTACATTTATTATATATAGATTTTTATATTTATATATCTGTGAACATTTCCCTACCATTCACCCACCCAGTAGAATTTGAACTCTTTGAAAGCAGGAACTTTTTTATTTGTTTATAACTCCATTGCTTAACCTGGTATTGGATGCAAAACAGTCATTTCATAAATACTTTTTGATTGATTATTCTAGTATAATTTCCTACACCATGAAGGAATTCAGCTGTCTCCTTTTGCTTGAATATATCCAGTGATAAGGAACACTCTACTTACCAACGCAGTATATTCCATTCTTGTATCTTTCTAACTGGTAAATTTCTCACTTGAATATGATGCCAAATGTCAACTTAATGATAGAGCATGACTATATTCTGTATTTGCTCAATAACTTCTTATGGTGTTCTCATCTATCATTTTTCTAAGCCCTTCTTTAACTAAGGTCTATTTTCATCCTTTATGTGTTTACTTCCTGTGGCATGTGGACATTTATCATGATATGTGTAGCTTGTTTTATAATGAAAAAGAATTCTACAAACATGAGTTATTGCACTATTAGTTTTAAAACTGGAACAAACTAAAGAGTTCACTATCCAACCTTTAAGTAATTTACAAAGCAGATGATCTTACTTTTGTCAACCCAATCCCCAACTTCATGCTCTACAAAAATTCTTCCCATTTTTGACTGACTGCTTTTGAGGGAAAGGATACACACTCATCATGCATAATAAAAGGAAGGTAAGTCTACTACATAACTATTGTGGAAGATTAAAGAAGGAGAAGATAAGGAAAGGGATCAGAGGGAAAGAATGCTCTCTTTAAATGAAATTCTTTTCTAGGAAGAGCTACAGGTGTGGTACTTATACAGCAATATTGCAGTGAGTATGTCAGGCCTTGGAGACATGATCTAAGGTTCTCTTGGCAGGCTATAAATTGAGAGATAAAGCTAGCTCAGTGACAATAGAGATTATGATGGAAGGCAAAATATCTTCAAGATGAAAATCACTACCATAGTTGAGGCTACTATCATCAAAAAATTGTCTTTTGTTCAGTTTAATTCTACACATATTTATTTAACATTCTAGGGTACTCTATTAGGTGAGTGAGGAGATAGTTTAGCTTCAAGTCAGTGGCCTAGGATATAGCAAGTACCTTACATTTGTTGATTAATTAATGAAAAGACAGTTCTGGAAACATAATAACAGCTAGCATTCATA
>JAJPUD010003499.1:135257-245218 GCA_023553655.1 Myrmecobius fasciatus
AAGACACCTAGGTGGCACAATGGAATAGAGTGCTGAGTCTGGAGTTAGGAAGACTTGAGTTCAAATACAATCTCAGGCACTTACTAGCTGTGTGACCCTGAGCAAGTCTTTTCTCTTTCTGTCTCAGTGTCCTCATCTGTAAAATAGTAATGATAATGGCACCTACCTCCTAGGGTTGTCATGAAAACCAAATGAGGTAAGAATGTAAAGTTCTTAGTGTAGGGCCTAGCCTATAGTAAATGCTATATAAATGTTAGTTTTCATTATAAGAAAACAAAAGTAATATATTAAATGCCTACAGGTGTACATGTTAGCTCCAGGGGAAACAGAAAGTTTAGATAAGCTCCTTATCCAGCTTTTATAAACTAGGAGAGAAATATGTCCTATATATGTACAAAAATACATATAGTAAAAATAATACATAATAAATGCAAAACACAGTAATGTTCAAGAGGGAGAAAGGTCATCACCAACTGAGAGATGAAGGCTTCCTAGAAAAAAAAGACCTTTGATTTGAATTTATAGTATGGGCAGGAATTTCACTGGAAGAGAGTGCTAAAAGAGGGAAGTTTAGGCAAGTTAAGGTGACCAAAGGAAGAGATGAAAGAAAGTGAAGGATATTAGGATGGCAAGTAATCTACTTCAACTGGAATGAAGCTTTTATAGAAACAGTAAGTCTATGTGGTTGATATGCTTCCTGGAACTCCTAACTCCCCTTTAAGACTCTATTAATCAGGTATTTCCTGATTGTCCCAGTTGCCCCCACTCTCAAAATTACTCCTTATTTATTTTGGATTGGGTGGGGATTGAATCAATTAATTGATTCCGCTTAATCTACTTTACCTCTGAAATCCTTGTCAGATAAGAATACGGTAAAATGAATGAATCCAAGATGCTAAGAAATTAGGAACAAGGTGTAAAAGATAGTTGGGCATTTCCCACTGAATCAGTTAATGACATTTTAGCTAGGTGGAACTATAAGTCTGCCTCTTTAGGTTATGGAACTTGGTCATGCTTTATGGAGCTTGTTAAAAAAAAAAAAATCAAACATATAACAGAGTTGGAATTGAGATTTGACAGTATGACACCTTGATGGCCTCAAGCCAACCCCTGAGAAGAAACCATTTGGGAGGGAAGAAAAGAATGTCAGCTTAAGCTTCAGTCTTGTCTTGGTCTCTTTCTTACCCATTGACTGGAAATGAACTTCAGAGGATTGAAATCAATATCCATTGGGAATAGCTGGTGTAGTTTCTCCATAAGGAGCTGAGAATATGCTAGATATACTGAGAAAAGGCAGCTTCATGACCTTAACTCAGGTTAAAATCTTCAACATTCCTAAGGGAAATATCTTGAGGATTCTAGGAAAAAACACTTTGAAATCTATGTGTTACTCTTTGTCAAATGTATTTTTTAAGCTTGAACCCACTTTTCTCAGATTCTGTATTTCCTGATAAGGGAATGATTTAACAGGTTATAAATGTTTTTAAAGATATCAACTAATAATCATAAGGGAAAACACACAATGGGAACTTGTGAACTATGGCATTAAAAACATACTCTATCCCTCAGGGGCTACTGTTCAAATTTCAAACCTTAAAGCAAGAGCTTTTCTCTAGAGATTTAACTTTCTAGAGTGAGCAGAGGATTGGAATATTAGCCTCAGAACCTGTCCTGAATGTATATGCAGGGTATCCCAAATGACTTAGTGCAAGTTTGCTGCTATAACATGCATGAAGACTTTTGGAACAATCCTATGTAATGGAGACAAACTAAAACCATTCCCAATAAGATCAGGAGTGAAATAAGGCTGCCCACTGTCACCATTACTATTTAATATTGTATTAGAAATGTTAGCTTTAGCAATAAGAGAAGAAAAAGAGATAAAAGGAATCAGAGTAGGTAATGAAGAAACCAAATTATCACTCTTTGCAGATGACATGATGGTATACTTAAAGAACCCTAGAGACTCAACTAAAAAACTACTAGAAACAATTCACAACTTTAGCAAAGTGGCAGGATTCAAAATTAATCCACATAAATCATTAGCATTTTTATATATTACCAACAAAGTTCAGCAGCAAGAGATACAAAAAGAAATTCCATTCCAAATAGCAGATGATAGGATAAAATATTTGGGAATCTATCTGCCAAGGAAAAGTCAGAAACTATACGAACTAAATTACAAAACACTTTCCACACAAATAAAATCAGACCTAATCAATTGGAAAAATATTAAGTGCTCATGGGTAGGCAGAGCAAACATAATAAAAATGACAATACTACCCAAACTAATCTACTTATTTAGTGCCATACCAATCAAACTCCCAAGAAATTATTTTACAGATCTAGAAAAAATAGTAGCAAAGTTCATTTGGAAGAACAAAAGGTCAAGGATTTCAAGGGGATTAATGAAAAAAAAGGCAGATGAAGGTGGCCTTGCTGTACCAGATCTAAAACCATATTATAAAGCAGCGGTCATCAAAACCGTTTGGTACTGGCTAAGAAATAGAGCAGTCGATCAGTGGCACAGGATAGGATATCAGGACAATCTAGGCAATAACTTTAACAATTTAGTGTTTGATAAACTCAAAGACCCCAGCTTTTGGGATAAATACTCTCTATTTGGCAAAAACTGCTGGGAAAATTGGAAACTAGTGTGGAAGAAATTAGGGCTTGACCCATACCTAACACCACATACCAAGATAAGATCTAAATGGGTTCATGATCTAGATATAAAGAGGAACTTTGTAAGCAAGTTAGAGGAACGTAATATAGTTTATCTCTCAGACCTGTGGAGATGGAATAAATTTATGTCCAAAGAAGACCTGGAAGTCCTAATTGAACACCAGATGGATAATTTTGATTATCTTAAGTTAAAAAGTTTCTGTACAAACAAAACAAATGCTGACAAGATTAGGAGGGAAGCATCAAATTGGGAAATCATCTTTACATTTAATGGTTCTGATAAAGGCCTCATTTCTAAAATATATAGAGAATTGTCTCATACATATAAGAATTCAAGCCACTCTTCAATAGATAAGTGGTCAAGGGATATGAACAGACAATTTTCAGATGATGAAATTAAAACCATCTCTAGTCATATGAAAAGTTGCTCCAAATCACTATTGATCAGAGAAATGGAAATTAAGAAAACTCTGAGGTACCACTACACACCTGTCAGATTGGCTAAAATGACAGGAAAAGATAATGATGAATGTTGGAGGGGATGTGGGAAAACTGGGACACTAATACATTGCTGGTGGAACTGTGAACGGATCCAACCATTCTGGAGAGCAATTTGGAGCTATGCTCAAAAAGTTGTCAAACTGTGCATACCCTTTGACCCAGCAGTGTTTCTACTGGGCCTATATCCCAAAGAGATCTTAGAGGAGGGAAAGGGACCCACATGTGCAAGAATGTTTGTGGCAGCCCTTTTTGTAGAGGCTAGAAACTGGAAACTGAATGGATGCCCATCAATTGGAGAGTGGTTGAATAAATTATGGTATATGAATGTTATGGAATATTATTGCTCTGTAAGAAACGACCAGCAGGATGATTTCAGAGAGGCCTGGAGGGACTTGCATGAACTGATGCTGAGTGAAACGAGCAGAACCAGGAGATCATCATACACAGCAACAACAGTATTACATGATGATCAATTCTGATGGACATGGCTCTCTGCAACAAAGAATTGTCTCAAACCAGTTCCAATTGTTCACTGAAGAAAACCATATACACCCAGAGAGAGGGAAATGAAATATGGACCACAACATAACATTTTCATGCTCTCTATTGACATTTGCTTGCATTGTGTTGCCTTTCTCTGATTCTTTTTTTTTTCTTGTAGATAGGATTTTTCTTGCATAACTTCTCAAGCATTTCAACATTATTAACGTGTAGTGGACTTCCTGCCATCTAGGGGAGGGGAAGGGACTGGGAATAAAATTTGTAATGGAAAGCTTTGTAAAGATCAATGTTGGGGAACTACCCATACATATGTTATACAAATAAAAAGCTTTAATTAAAAAAAAAACCAATCTGTACTTAATTATCCTTGCACATATCCTACCCTCCCAATAGGGTTTAAGCTCCTTGAGAGCAGAAACACTCATTATGGTTTTCTAGCACAATGCCTAGCAAATAAATAGTAGATGCTTAATAACTTTATTGAATTACAATAGAAGAACATGATCAGGTCTATGTATAATGAATATTAGTGATTAAGTAAGGTGAAGTATGATTTTAAAGGGAGTCAGAAAATGGAGTCTAAATGACTTTTAAGGAGCCTATCAAAATAGCCCCGGCACTCTGTGCCAGACAAGGTGATCATAGCAGGAATTGAAAGAAGGGAGCAGATAAAAGAGCTATGTATTGTACAGTCTGTATCAACTGATAACTAATTGATATATAAGTTGAGTGAAGAATATGGAAGAGCTAAATAATAATAATTATAGTAGCATTTATATAGTGCTTTAAGGTTTGCAAAATGCTTCATAAATATTTTCATTTTATCCTCACAACAATCTTGAGGGATAGGTGTTATCATTATTCTCATTTTGCAGTGAGGAAACTGAGGCAGATAAAGCTTAAATGATTTGCCCAGGATCATACAACTTAACAACAGTTAAGTATCTGGGGCTAGATTTGGACTCAGATTTTTCTTTTGGGCTCTAGGTTCAATGTTTTCTTTACTTACTACCTAACAACCTATTGGAGATTAGTGATATATCTACTACTAAAATTTAGGAGGGAAATGAGTTGGGATTGAGTAGGAAGAAAAGTTTCATGTTGAGATGAGTATAGTTTTAGACTCTAATAACACCATCAGGTAGTTCATTATTTCCTGTAGGCAGGATGATTATCTAGGAAATTGGAGAAAGCAAAGTGAGAGCTAAGGAGCGAAATCAAGAAGACTAATAGCAGAGATTTTGAAGTTTGGAAATCTCCCATGTAGAGATGACAGTAAATGCCAAGGGAACACATCAAGATAATCAAGAAAGAAGATATAGAGAGTGGAATAGAAAAGAATCCAAGAGAGAATCTTAACACCCACCTCCAAAGGACAAAAGGAAGAGGATATCTACCAGCAAAATGGAAATGACAAGAATAGGAGAACAAGGAAAACTACTTGCCTTTCAAAATGGCAATATTTGGAACAGAGTCCATGGATAGCCCAAGTGTCTGTGGATAGATTTCAGAGGGTCTGTGAACTTGGATTGTTTTCAATAAATTCTAAAATTTAGCAATTCCTTCAATTGTGGATCTAGGCAACAAATATGATTCTGAGGAGTGCATAGTCTTTATCAGATTGCCAAAAAAATTCATGACACAAAAAGGTTAAGAACCCCTGACCTAGAAGAAGAAAGTGGTAAAGAATAACCCTTTTTAAAGAAAGATCAAAAAAGATGAAGATGGAAAAACTACTATTTAACTAGGTGATTAGAAACCTATCTCCAAGCTCACCAACAGATATTCATCTACCTTTCTCCACTTGAAGATGTTCAAAGATGGTGGATTCACTATCTCTGGAAATTGAAACATTTCTGTTAGAAAGTGTTTGTTTTTTGTTTTTCCTCTTAATATCAAGTCAAAATATGCCTCTGAACTCTAGATTTAAGTCATCATTAACAACAACTCTCAAGAATTGATGAAGGATCTTTCATCCTTGTCACCACTCTCATAACTGCCAACCAGTTGTTACTGATAAGGCAAGCATATCTTGCAGAAATAGCAAAGTAACATAAAGGATAGGCAGGAGGCAGGATATGATAAGTGGGTTAAATCAACAGCATCATTTGTCCTCAGACCTCAATAGAGAAAATCTAAGACCCTTTGCCTAGAATCTCAGGAATAGCAGTACCTCCCAGACCATAAACCTTATTTCCAATACTGCTGTTGGCCAAGTCCAAAGGAATGATGGGAAATATGGCCTGGCAACTGAGCCTACAGGTACTGCTATATTAGGAGCCATAGCTAGTAAAAACAAGAAAAGAAATTTTTGACAACCAAAATCTTTGATTCTGTCATGTAGTTTAATTTAGAAATGGATGTGTTTTTTTTTTATGGAAATAACACTAAATTAACACTATCTGTTCTTCTGCTGTATTCTAAGGCCCACTGGGTCTTTCCATCCAGCTTGGAGTTGAAAAGTCCTAAATTCCTATATTTCTCACCTCCTTTAGAATGTCAGTTCTTTAGAAATAGGTATTCCTTCGCATTTCTATTTTTATATCCAATACAGTTTTTTGCAGTTACCAACATTTAATAAATGCTTGTTCACTACCTGAAGAAGAATGAATTTCTAGTGAATAGTTCTAGCTACTTGCTCACATTTTTTTCTAGGTATCTGGTAAATATTAAAAATTTGCAATTTTTAGCCATGTGTTGCACAGTGTTAAACATTTCCTTGCAGAATTTGCATGGGTCACTAAGTCCAGGTTTCTTAAGAATGAACTTTCTGTATTTCTTGGTTGTAATGACTTGCTCCAGTATCACTATTCTGAACCTTCCTGCCCTACCCCCCACAGTGAACTCAGACATTTATTTTAGGCTTCTTTGGTTGACATATTGTTAATTGAGTTCATTTGGAACATCTACTGCCTTTCTTGCATCTTAGCTGTTTCATAGGCTCCATCCAGTGGTAAACTACTATCATTAACATTTGATAGGTACAATGGTATCTGTCTCTAGAAAATATTTCTGTAAATTATTATTTTTACTACTATTACTAATAATAGCTGTTATTTTCCTAAAATTGGAGAATGGTCACAAAGTAGGCTGGAGAGATCTCTTTATTGTCATTATTTCAGTCATGTGTGACTCTCCATGATCCCATTTGGGGTTTTCTTGGCAAGGATGTAGGACTGGTTTGCCACTCCTTCTCCAGTTCATTTTACAGATGAGAAACTGAAGCAAATGGTCACAGGGTCACACAGGTAGGAAATGACTGAGATCAGACATGATCTCCTGATTCCAGGCTGGTGCTCTAATCATTGTGTTATCCAGCTGCTGAAGAGAGATCTCTATTTGTGCCTAGAAATAGCTGTTGCCTGATTTCTTTCATTTTCATGCATTACTGCATGCTTAAGCTTAGAATATATTTCATCCTCATCTTTTCTTTGGTTAAATCCTTTTCTTTCTTCAAAGTCCGGATCAACTGCTACTCTTTCATGAACCCTTTCTCCTATCCAGTTTCAAAGCCCATCTCTCTCCCTTCCCAAATTGGCCTGGAGCAATTTCTCCAGCTCTCTCCTTTAATCCTATCATAGTCTAGCACAATTTATTCGTGTAGCAGGCTGTCAAACCTAGGTAACTATTAATTACCATAGGAGTAAAAGTTGGATTCTTAAAATCATAGATGCAGAGCTAAAAGATACCTTAGAGAGGATTGAGTCCAACCCCCTTTTTACAGAGGGCGAAACCAAGGCCTTGAGTAAGTTCTTTGCCATCTGTTTCCCACCTAGGACAGTATTCCATCTATATCTATCTGTCTGTCTGTGTGTGTATATGTGTGTATTTATATATGTACATATATATGTTCTGAATGTTTGTTCAGTGTTCCATCTATATGTATAAATATGTGTGTATATGTCCCTAATATAGCAAGTGATGTTGTTTGTCTAGTATATATGTGTGTATATATATATATATCCTGAATATAGTGATTTTGTTCAGTCTTCTATATGCATATATGCATGTGTGTATGTCTTGAATATACTAAGTGATGTTGGATGGATTGTTATATTCCTTAAAAATATGGATAGTTTCCCTCTCTGCTAGTGCCTTCCCTCTAAAATTGCCTTCTACATACATATTTTGTATGAGCTTATTTTTATGTTGTCTCCCCCTTTAGGAAGTGAGCCTCTTAAAGTCAGAGACCTTTTTTTTTTTTTTTTTTTCCCTTTTCTTTCTTATCTCCTACTTATAGCTCATCGGCGGGCACTTAATGAGCGCTCACTGTTGTCTGGACTTCTCTGTGCGGACTGTCACTGCCCATCTGCGCTGCTGCCTTACTTGCATTCTGACTTGACCCTACAAAGCTGTGCCGGATGCCCGGGAAAAGGGGGGCTGCTGTATTGTGGGATGGAAGAAAGCAGGAAGCCATTCCACTTCTTGCAAGAACCTTGGGACTACTAAGCCTTCCCAAAGGGCAAAGCATCCTACCCTCTCCGCTAGCCAAGAGGGAGTATCCTAAGTCCTGTCTCCCTGCTCTGGCTCCAAGAACTGCAGGAACACCCTTGCCCAGGCCCTCGCTGGCCCCTAACCCTCGCACCCAGCACACCCCCGCCCTGCCCGAACTCCCACCCGCTCCCGCTATGGCCCCGCCCCTGCGCACACTCCTTGCTCCGCTTTCCTCCAATGATGGTCAGCAGGCGGAACGCCGTCTGCAGCCCGGGCCCAAGTCTACGCTATCCCTCGGTCCCGGGTTCTCCTCTCCGCATCACGCAGACTCGGCGCTCTCCGGCCCCGTTAGCCCCCCTCCCTCCTCTCCCGCGATAGCTTCTGAATGAGCCGAGCGCCGCGCTGGGGGTCGCGGGCCCGGGGGCACTGGCGCTACGGCCCGGGGGGCTGCGCGGCCAAAGTTGTGCGTCCTTGAAGGCTGGGGTGCGGCCTGGGTCTCTGCCTCCGGGCCCCTGGCGGGGGCCGGGCTGAGCGCGCGCGGAGCCGGACCATGGAGGTGGAGGAAGCGTTCCAGGTAGTGGGGGAGATGGGCATCTACCAGATGTACCTTTGCTTCCTGCTGGCCGTGCTGCTGCAGGTGAGTGCCAGCCGCATCCCACGGCCCTACTCTGCTGCCGGGGCAGCTGGTTAGGGGCCGGGGGACCCGGCTCGGAGTGATCCTCCTCTATGTGTCCAGGGGAGGGAGGCTGTGGTTCCCGGAGCTCTGACCGTGTCTCGCCCCTCCCTCTTCTCCAGTTGGGGGGGGGGGGGCTATGCTGAGGGAAATACTAGGGCTTTGGGTGGCCCAGGGCCTTGCAGCCCCAGATCCGTTCATTGTGCTCACTGTCTGTCCTTACTTTGCTTTCTACCATATAGCTGCTCACGCTCCTTTTCATTCATCTGAAGGGCAAGATGTGCTTTTCACTGGGTGCAAGGGCTGTTTTCTAGACGCTGTACATAATTTAATTCATCCATCCTGGCCTAAACCCAGGACGGCATCGTAAATATTATATGTGTCCTTTCCGATTTAGTCCGGCTCTCCATGTATCAGAGTATCCTTTGGGAGAATTTCAGGGTTTTCTTTTCTTTTCATGTTTCAGTGCATTTTACAGAATAAGATGTTCAGACCCTTTTTAATCTCTAATTAGCACTGAGAGATATACTAATATCCTGGAAGATATTCAGGAACTCATTTTGCAGATGAGCCCAGAGAGATTAAGTGACCACTGGAATTCAATCCTAGATATTCATCTTCCCCACATGAAGGGAACCTGAGGCCCAGAAGGAAGCTGTAGTTTGGCCCAGAAGGAAGTTGTATGTTAGTCACAGAGCTGTAACTAGAATTTGAATCCTGCTAACTTAAATGTTCATTCCACTGGCATTCTGAAATTATCCAGAATAGGTTGTTTTAGATTCTGATTCTTCCTACCATAGTTTTATTCGCTTTAAAAAGTTCTTTTATTGTGACCATACTCTGCCATGATATTAAAATGAAGATATTAATTTTATTTTCATGGAAATCATTTAAAACTCAGAGAATTCTGGGAATTTAGAAAAAGGAGCCTGAGCAACATGAATTTGGAACCTAAAGTTGGTCCTAAAGATCAACACTGTTTCATTTTCCTAAGTGGAGGGAGATAGGAAGGAAGTCTCTTCACACTTAAATTATGTGATACAGTGGAAAAACACAGCCATTCTCGTGCATTTCAGATTTGGAAATTATTAGCAAGAATTCCAAGGCTGATCAAAGATGAGATTAACTAATATGTAGTGCAGGCCTATGGGTATTCTTTAGCTTTTTAAAGTTCCACCTAACATGTTTAGGCATTGTGGTATAACCACAAGGTTGTTAGACTTGCATAAGTGGATGAGGCAGCAGGAAAGTTTGAAAAAAATATAGGAACTAGCCTTAATGGTTGGTTCTCTTTTCTTTTCGTGATTGTTTGAGGTGTAGACTGCTTTCAGTACCCATCAGGAGAAAGGAAGTTTGGCAAATTCCAATTTCTTTTCACATAAGGGACATTCCCAAATATACTAACGAACAGTGTTTGAAAAGTTATCCTGTAAGTTAGTTGTTTGAATACATTGTGCACACCTCTTGCTCATTAAACAATTACTGTATGGAAAAGCATTGTGCCCCAAAGCACCATACTTGAGGCAGATGGGGGGAAAAGATTGCAAAGTTTTGGAGGAGGTTTCCCTGTAGGAGTCTGTAATGCATTCAGAAAATATCTTTTGATAATCCATGAAAACTAATTTACATACAGGTGCCTCTTCAAAAAAAAAGGCACAAAAAATAAAAACTTGTGCTACTAAAAGAGAAGTTATCTTGCAAAGTGCTAAGTCTGAAGAAAAAGGACAGATGCAGTCACTTGGGGGACCTTGGACAAGACTCAGTTTTCCTTTCAGTAAAAATGGTATTATATTTCTATCATCTGATTGTGACTTCATTATTTTGCCTAATATATTAATTCCAGAACATCAAAGTGCCAAAAAACACATGCCAGGCCAACTACCTCTGATTCCTAGATTTGCCACCTTCTTCAGTTACCATCACTATCTAGTCTGAATCAGCCAAAGTTGACAGACTTTCCAATTTCTTATTGGTTAGATGACTTTTCTCCATATTTTAGCATGACTGTTGCCACCTTGTACTTTAATAATAATAGTATTTGGTATTTATATACAACTTTAAGATTTGCAAATATTTTAAAATAGTGTCTCATTTGATTCTCACAATTATGAGACATATATTATCATTATTCCTATTAAAGAAAACGGGCTCAGATTAGTTACTAAAATAACTTGTCACGCAGTAATAAGACCCTGAGACAATACTTACTAAGCATCTACTATTTGCTGGGTACTATCCTAATTGCTAGGGATTCCAAGTTGGACAAAAGAAAATGCCAGTCTAAAGGAGAAATCAAACTCAGCTGTTTGGGACTTCCAGTCTAATTCTCCATCCACATTTAATCAAGCTGCTTTCATATGTATTGTAGTGAATATAGATACACTGTTAAGAGTTTTGCTGTTCACTTATGTCTAACTTTTAGTGATTTCATGGACCATGAATCTTCTCCTTCACCATCTTTCAAAGTCTGTTCGAGTTCATTTTCCCGTAACATCTAACCATCTCAACCTCTACCATCCCCTTTTCCTTTTGCCTTCAATCTTTCCCAACATCAAGGTCTTTTCCAGTGAGTCCTGTCTTCACATTATGTGGCCAAAATATTTAAGCTTCAGCTTCGGTATTTGACTTTCCAGTGAATAGCTTGGATTAATTTCTTTAAGTATGGGCTAATTGATCTCCTTGCTGTTCAAGGAAGTCTCAAAAGTCTTTTCCAGCATCACAGTTCAAAAGCATTGATTCTGCCGAGCCCAGACTTCTTCCATATAGTCCATCTCTCATAGACATGCATTGCAACTGGAAAAACCATAGCTTTGACTATCTGGACCTTAGTCAACAAAGTGATATCTCTGCTTTTTCGTGTACTGTCCAGATTTGGTATAGCTTTCCTTCCAAGGAGCAAGCATCTTTTAATTTCATGACTGCAACCATTGCAGTGATCATTGAACCCAAAAATATAAAATATGACACGGTTAATAGTATCATATGCTGCTAAAGAGGGTAAGAAAGAAGCTACCATTTTGGAAAGAACTGTATTTTTATATGCAGTTTACTACTTTGGGAACTACCTGTGGTGTCAAAGTCAGTGGTAACTGGGATCAGTAAAGTATACTTAAGAATCTCCATGGGGAGGAGAGGGAACTTATTGATTTAGAAAAACCACTTGTTAACATTACCTATGTTCTGTTACAGGACTTCTTAAATTTTTCCCACTCATGACTCCTTCTTGCTCTAGAAATTTTTAGGTGATCCAAGATATATAGATACATAAAATAGGTATGTGAATCAAACATTTACTGATAACAAATCATAAAGAAATGTATTTTAGAGCAATTCTTTGGTATACATGTGATTTTAGCATTTATTTAAGACGGAAACAAATTTGCATACTAATGAAATAATTGTGCTTCTTTATTTTTAAATAAAGAATTAAATCTTGGGGGGCAGCTAGGTGGCGCAGTGGATAGCACACCAGCCCTGAAGTCAGGAGGACCTGAGTTCAAATGTGGTATCAGACACTTAACATTCCCTGGCTGTGTGACCCTGGGCAAGTCACTTAACCTCAATTGCCTCAGCAAAAAAGCAAAAAAAAAAAAAAAAAAAAATTAAATCTTGGCAGAATATTTAATACTGCAGGAACTTTCACTAGAGCATTCAGAAACCTTTTGCTGTTGCCATATTTTTCATGACCCCACATTCAGTAATGGGACTCACAGTTTAAGAATTTTATTCTATTGTATTTTCTTTATTTGATTAAATATTTCCAGTTACATTTTAATCTGGTTTTGTGGCATTTGGGTGTGTTGGGGCTGACAGGGTGAGTTTTACACTTTTAGTATAGAGAATTCGCTTTGATGTGACTAGAACTAACTTCTCTAGCCTGAGTTTTCTTACTTGTGAAATTGGTTGGACTTCTGAGGTCCCTCCTTTCTCCCTCCACATATATGATTCTGTGACCTTTTCTAACTCTCAATCTTTGATCCTATGAACTGTGTTTCATATTCATAAATGACTTTTAAGTTGGAGCAGCATTCATATGCAATATGTTCTCTTTCCCTCTCTATTCAATATTTATATTTTGAACAAAAACAAACTATGCATCTAAAATGAAAGTAGCTCAGCCTTGTTCATAGCCAAAACTAAGATTTGATTCAATTCAGGACAGCTTCATTAAGAACTCTTTTTTATGCTGATCTTAGTGCTAAGTTTAATTGACAAGAGTTCCTTCCCCTATAATTGGGGAATATGATTGACATTCAAGAGGTAATAGTAAAAACAGTACTATAGAGTCAGTGTATTATACAGGGGCAGACAGAGTCCTATTTAACATGGGGGGGGGAATTAACTAGAGCAGAGGTATTAAATTCATTGACTGAGGGAATCAGAATTCAGAATTTCTGAGTATGACCTGACTCAGATTAAAATGTAATTGGGAAATGTTGAACAAAGTAATTAAAAATATAACACAGCACTGGTAATATTAATTTGTGGTTTTCTAAGTCAATATGGGGCTCATTGGGATCTGTTTCTATTTTAATTTGATACCTCTGAGGAATCAAGAAAAACTTCTTGGAAAAAGTGACAGAAATTAGGCTTCAAGGGTAGGATTCAGTAGGAAAAGAGCTGGGAGGAGATAACATTCCAGGCCCGGAAATAGCTTGAAGAAAGATAGATAAGTGGCAAATCACAGGGCATGTTTGAGGACCAGAAAGGAGGTTGGTTTGGCAGGAAGCAGTGGAGTAAGGCTGCCTTTGGATCTGATGCCCAAGACTGGTATAGGATAGTTTTCCAGATGTCTTTTTAAAAACAAAACAAAACAAAGAAGACAAACTTAACTTTCACATTATTACTGAACTGAATAAAAGTTGATTATAATGTTTAACATGTGAGTCATTTTGTTTACTTTTCATTTTTTGCCTCTTGTTTCCTGGTAGCAATTGTGAGTTGGAATGCTACTCAGTTAATTAGCATTTAATTAAGTACCAACTGTGTGCCAGGCACTGTTCACACACACAGAGGTAGGAAAATAATAAGTCTAGTTGGACTGTGCACAATTTCTCATGCATGAATGTGGAAGAAAATGGAACACAGGATATAGTTCCTTGTTTTAAATTCCATTAGGTAATGGAATATTACTGTGCCCTAAGAAATGATTGACTGAATAATACAGATACATGAAAACACTTATATAGGCTGATGCCAGAAACTAGTCACATAGTCAGGGATAAATGACATCGACAAACAGTGTTGAGTCATTGCTATTTCATATGAAGAAGAGAGTGTTGGCCAAGATATGTGTGCGTGCTTTGCAAACATTTTCTGCTTCTATGGGTCACTTAAAGGCTTGTCAAATTAAACTCAAGGAAAAATACAAGGAAGTGTGTGGTTAGCTATTTATTTGGCATTGGCTTGTCATTCTGGTGTCCAAGTCTCACAGGTAGTATGTAACCCAGCTTCTCTGACTCAAGAGATTGTTTCTGCTGTATCAACTTATAATGATATATTGAGTTTTTATTAATCTTTTTTAAAATATTTTTTTCTTTATTAAAGTTTTTTATTTGCAAAATATATGTATGGGTAATTCTTCAACATTGACCCTTCCAAAGCTTTCTGTTTTTATTAATCTTGTTTGTTTTCTTATGACTTCAGTTTAGGAAGAGAAGACCCAATAATCAACAAAACAGAGCAACTTGTTTTCTTTCTGTTAATGGGTTTTATTCATTTAATTTTTTTCTTATGACTTTCTTTTTAAAAATAATAATAGCTTTTTATTTTTCAAAATACATATGAAGATAGTTTTCAACATTCACCCTTGAAAAATCTTGTGTTCCAAATTTTTCTCCCTTCCTCCCCATCTCCCCTTCACTCAAGACAGCAATTAATCCAATATAAGTTAAACATGCACTATTCTCCTCAACATATTTCCATATTTATCATGCTGCACAAGAAAAATCAGATGAAAAAGGGAAAAAATGAGAATGAAAAAAATAAGCGAGTAAGCAACAAAAGCAACAAAAAAATACTATGTTGTGATCCATATTCAGTCCCCATAGTCCTCTCTCTGGATGGAGATGGATTTCCCCATCATAAATCTCTTGGAATTGACCTGAATTATCTCATTATTGAAAAGAACCAAGTCCATCACAGTTGGTCATGTTGATGGGTATTGAAGGAATGACAGACCATTGGCAATCTGGAGAATGCTAGACTTGGAAAGAGATGACCCAAATTCAATTTTTAATTTACCACTTACTTTTTTTGTGATCTTCACAGGTCATTTAGCTTTTTCCAGGCCTTGATTTAATCAGCTATAAAATGAGAGGATAAATGAGATTGGACTAGATGATATTGAAAGTCCTCTAAATATGTGATGTTATAAAGATATATAAAGACCTAGATCCTGAATTGGTAGGGAGAAAAGTGAGGAAGGCTTCTCTTGACAGTAGGAGGATTATCAGAATTTGTGAAGTTTTCTGTCTCAAGTTGGGAGCAATGCTCCACCACCCCTCCAGATGGGGAGAGGAATCATGGTAGCCTTATGGTGATAAACATTGATAGGATTCAGAATTGAAAGGAACTTTTGAGGTTATCATCTCATGTCCTTATTTTACGGATGAGAGATTTGCCACCTAGAAAGATAGAACTATTTGCACACACATAATCAGGTAGTAAGGCATTCAAATCATGTTTCTGTAGTGCTGAGAAATGTACAAAATACTTTCCTCCCAACAGACTTATGAGGTAGGTTAAATAGATGTTATTTTCACTGTTTTGTAAATGAATAAAGTAATACCCAGAGGGGTAAAATGCTTAAGTGATCAAAATGACTTAACCCATATGACTATGGAGTGTGTTGGAGGTGGCAGCCTTTTCTGTTATTACCCACAGTCCTATTTCTCATCCCTAGAGATGAGGAGGTGACCTAACCATATCTTAACCCATATAACTGTTCATGAAGATCTCTGTAAATATGAGCTAAATTAAAGATGGAGACTGTGGTTGAGTACTCATGCAGTGAACCCACTATGCCCTATTTATGCCATCATTTAACCAAGATTAATTAAAATGTTGGTCCTGCTGATTAATTTTGGGTCATGCTGTACTTGGCATCCTTGATGAGTAATTTAGAAAATGTCATTAGTTGAACTGGTAAAGAAAGTAAAAATTGCTGGATAATATGTTTCACCAATTTTGGAAAAAGAGAATAGTAATTGTCTTATCTTTTTGCGTTGTTTTTAAGTTTTAAAAAAGCTTTCCTCTTGTATTCTATTTTTATTTAATTTTCATGAAATATGTTGTTTTGCATGAAGTCTTTATGTATATATGAAGACTGGGGTTATGATCAGTAGTAATGGGTATTCTTTTAACCAAGTATAAGTGGCAGACACTTTTTAAAAATTGTTTTTATTTGCTAGAATGTCTCCCTATATCTCTCTCCCTCTTATGTCCCAGAGAATTCAACAAATGATTAAAACCCTGAAGAAAATGTGACAATGTATACAACATTCCATAACCATAGGGTCCCCCCTCTTCCTCCATATACACATATCTATGCAAAGAAATTGGAGGAAAATATCTTATTTTTATTCTTTTTTATAATTTTGAAACATTAATTTTTTAAGGAACAAGCATTTATTAAGTGCTTATTAAGAGAACAGTACTATGCTTTCCATTGTTTTATGGTGGTTATTTTCAGTTACATTGTTATAGTTATGTGTTATCTTGATTTTATTTCATTTTACATTAGTTAATCAGTAAATTTTTCCATGCTTTTCTGAATCCTTTATATTCTTTTTTCTTACAGCATGTTACAATTTTATTTCACTCAAAGCTTTTCTGAATCCTTTATATTCTTTGTTTCTTACAGCATGTTACAATTTTATTTCACTCAAATACCACAGTTTATTTAGTCATTCTCCAATCAATGCTTTGCTGTCATAAAAGGGCTGCTATAAATGTTTTAGTGTATATAGAGCCATTCTTTTTATCAGTGTACTCCTTAGGTAGATTCCTAGGATTCTTTGGGTTCAAAAGCATCAAAATTTTAATTATTTTATATAATTACAAATTGCTTTCCAGAATTCCATACTAATTCACAGCTCCACCAATAATGCCTGTCTTTCAGTAACCTTTCCAATATTGATTATTCCCAATTTTTGTTATCTTTAACAGTTTTCTGGGTATTAGGGAAAACCTCAGAGTTGTTTTGATTTTTATTTCTCCTATAATTAGTTATCTGGAAGATTCTTTCATAGAGTTGTCAATAGTTTGCAGTTCTTTCAAGAACTGATTTTATTCATATCTGTTCACTTATCTACTGTGGACGTTAGCTTTAATATTATATATTTGTTAGCTGTCTATGTATCTTAGATATTTAAACTTTATCTGAAAATCTGAGTAAATTTTTCCCATATGAAATTTAAAAAAAATTTTAACTTAAAAAGTGATAACTTTTTATTTTTCAAAATACACACACAGATAGTTTTCAAAATTCATTCTTGCAAAACCTTACATTCCAAATTTTTCTCCCTCTCTCCCCTTTTTACTCCTCTCCTGGACAGCAAGTGATTCAATATAGGTTAAATATGTGCAGCTTTTCTAAACATATTTCCACAGTTATGCTGCACAAGAAAAATCAAATCAAAAGGGGAAAAAGTGAGAAAGAAAAGGAAAAAAACCAAGCAACCAATAATAAAAAAAAAAGGTGAAAATACTATGTGATTCACGTTCAGTCCCTGGAAATCTCCTTCTGGATGCAGATGGCTGGAATTGGCCTGAATCACGCCATTGTTGAAAAAAGCAAGTCTATCACAGTTGATCATCATTTAATCTTCTTGTTGCTGGTACAACGTTTTCTTGATTCCATTCACTTCACTTAGCATCAGTTCATGTAAGCCTCTTCAGACCTTTTTGAAATCATCTTGCTGATTGTTTTCTTATAGAACAATAATATTCCATAACATTCACATTCATGCATCATAACTTACTCAGCCTTTCTCCAATTGATGGATATCCACTCAATTTCCAGTTTCTTACCATTACGAAAAGAGCTTCCACAAACATTTTTGCACACAACATATTTTGTTTTTGCTGAGGCAATTGGGGTTAAATGACTTTGCCCAAGGTCACACAGAGAGGAAGTATTAAATGTCTGAGACCAGATTTGAACTAGGATCCCCTTGTCTTCAGGACCAATGCTCTATCCACTGTGCCACCTAGTTGCCCCCCACATAATATTTTTAATGTATATATAAAACTAACTTAGAAGATGTCCTGATGGTAACAATATACTTCATTTTTTTTTCCTGACCCAACCAGATTCATTATTATATTGGCATGGGGAGAAATTCCCTTTGGCAATGCAGATCAGCACCTGTTCTGCAACCAATATCAATATAATCTTAGAGTGTGGTCTGGGGTATTGAAGCATTGAGGACTGAAGAAATAAGCTCCTGACTCTAAATTCTGTTCTCTTCCCACTTCCCAATGTAGCCTTTAATTTCTTAAAAGAATTTTTAAAAAATTTAAAATAGTAACTTTCCTTTGGGCTTAAAATAATGTATCATTTCAAAACCCCATGGAGAGAAATACCTGTAAGCACATAATATATGGATGATGCTCTCTTTCTTTTCTTATTTTTTGAATTTGTTTTGGGATAATTCACATACAATTATCTAATTTCTTTTAGTTCAGAAGAGAGGAGATATTATCAAGTCTGGTTCCTTTATTTTCTCTGTGATTAAGCTGAAGTACAAAGCAGTGAAGTGACTTGATGGGAGTCCCATAGCTATTAAGGCAGAGCCAGGAATCAAAAACTAAAAATTTTAACTTTCAGTCTAGTATTTTCTTTATAACATTAGGCTTTCTCTTTTAGCAACTCTTGGTTATTCATAGTAAATTTTAAAATACCAGAAAATATCCCTATCTGATCTCTTACCCATTCAGTATGCTTTTGCCAACATTAGGGAGATTCCAGTATATTTCATATTATTGTAATTAAAACATAATTAAATAAAGCATAATTAGGAATACTATCATAGAAACACTATATGGTGTCTTTCAAAGCCCAAGTTTGGTCAAATTACTTGCGTTTTTGTTTTTTTGTTTTTTTTTTAGATGATCTGTTCTATTTCTTTTCTCTCTTACTGTTGATGATGTTGACTATGAATGACATTTTAAATAGGGGATGATGAGGAACTTAGCTCTGTTTATTATTTAGTCTTTGTTCATTTACCTTTTTCTAAAGTTGATTGTCTAATGGACAAGAATTAGTAGCAGCCAAAATTCTTGTGCCAATGAGTACTTTGGCAGACTTTGGGTGCCCTGACCTGTACCCAAAACCCCTCATTGTCAGGGGTTTGATTTTAGGACAGGATTAGGTAACCTACTAAAGTCTACTTACTTCCCTGCATATGTCATAGCTCTGAAATAACAGTGGCTTTGCAACCTATTGCCGGAATGAGAGGCAGTTGCAGTTAAGTGATTTGCCAAGGGCCACACTGCTAGATGTTAAGTGTCTGAGGCTGGATTGGAATTCAGTTCTTCCTGATTCCAGGACAAGTGCTCTATCCACTGTACCATCTAGCTGCCTCACTTGAAAAACTTCTAACAAATCTTTGGGGCTTATTCTTTGGGCTCTAGTTTCATCATCTATAAAATGAGGGAACTGGATTAGATGGCCCCTCAAGGCCCTTTGTTTACCTTAAGTCTATAACATTAGGGTCAATCATTGAAGTCTTAGTGAATCCCCATAGTATACACAGGTTTGGATTTTTTCTTCCTCTCTCTTTCTATCCCTCACCTTCACAGGATTTTCCTCTACTACTGTGGTTTGGAAAGATTGGAGACACCTAAGCTTCACTAAATCTAGGAATGTAAATTGAAGTAGAGAACAGCAAATTAAAGTGTGAGTTTGGGACTTTGAGATATACTCACTATCCTTTTCATGTGTCAAAAGGACAATAACCTTTTCCCTATGTAGTTAGCATTACAGAGAAAAGGGGGAACTAATAATTCCTTTCCTGGGCACATGAAGTCACACTGTAAGTTCCTTGACAACAAAGACTAACTTTTTTCTTACTATCTTCAGTGTTTGTGTAGGCTCTTAATCAGTTGAACTGAATTTGAAAGAGAGGGAACTTCTTAAATACTCTTTTCTATATCTTAAACCTTCCTGTCTCCCTTCACAAGAACATAGAATTGTGGTTTTGCAGTTCAAAAAGATCTCATAGGCCATATAGTTCAACCTTTTTGGGCTTTCTATCTCTGTCTCTCTGTTTCTGTTTCTCAAGTCTACATATCTCTCTTTGTCTCTCTGTCTCTATCTCTGTCTGTGTCTCTCTCCCTACTTTGTGCCCCTCTGTCTCCCCCTCCCCTTTTCTTCTTCCCCCCTCTGTATCTGTCTGTCTATATCTCATCCCTGTCTCTGTCTATATCTCATCCCTCTGTCTCTGACTATCCGTCTCTTTCTCTGTCTCTATTTCTGTCTCTCTGTCTTCCCTTCTCTTCTTTCTCTCTCCCTCCCTCTCTTCCCCCTTTCTCCCTTCACCTCCCTCCTTCTCCCCCTTCCTCTCCCTTTCTTCCCTTCTTTCCTTCATATGTTATTGGGCTCAGCAAAACTAGCCTTGCTTTTTGTCACACACTACAATATATCTCCTGTCTCCTTGCATTTGCAACAACATATTTTTCCCCTTGTTTGTAATGCATTTCTGTTCTATCTTGTCTTTCTAAAATCCATGATTTGGAGCCAGCTGTATGGTGCAATGGATAGAGCACTGGCTCTGTGGAGTCAGGAGGACTTGGGTTCAAATATGGCTTTAGACACAACATTTCCTAGCTTTGTGATCCTGGGCACGTCACTTAACCTTAAATGCATTGCAAACAAACAAAGAAACAAACAAAATCCTTAGTTTCCTTCAAAGCTTGTCTCAAGCCATCTCCTCTTTGAAGTCTTTCCTGATTCCTCCAGCATTTCCCTGCCAAAAATTACATTGTATTTATTTTGTGTATCCTGATTTTGTGTCTACCTCTGTGTACATATTTCTGATAACATAATGTAATCTCCTTGAAGAAAGACATTGTCTAGTTTTTGTCTTTGTATCTTCAATAGCTGACACATAGTAGGTATTTAAGGAATTTTTGTTGAGTGATTATTTGTGATTTACTGTACTTGTAATTTTAAATTCTTGTATATTTCAATGAAATGGTTCCTTCCTATGTTGTAGGTTTTTATAGGTTCCTGAATCAGTATAGAGAGAAGCCATTTTTTTCCTTTGTAATAAATTGCTGCCATAGAATGATCTACATAAGCTTTTCATTCCTTTAGATTTGCTGCTAAATATGACAATACTTCTTACTATGGCTTACATCAGCCTTATGTTATACTACTTATCACATCATGACTTTTTTTTCCAGGCCAGTTTCATTGTCTTAACATGACAAACAATTCTTCCTTTGCCTTTAAAAAAAATCTTCACTTAACAGTTGGATCATTGCCCTATAAAATAGACTTTTTATCCTTCATATAGCAGAACACATGGTAAATTTCAGATGTGATCAGATCTTATCAAGGGGACCATCTGATGAGAAAGTTATATTGTACAAGCTACATGAATTTCCATTTCATCAGCTTCATGAAAAGATGTCTTTCCTTAGAGCCAAGTGAACTCAAACATTGTCCAGAGTTTGGTATTATTAGCTTAATAGATCATGTGTGCTGGCTAAGCTTAAAAAAACAAACTAAACTAAATATAGCTTATATACTTGGCTTTGTAGAAAGTAGTTAGAGTAGGGGTCCTGAAGCCTCATTTTTTTAATCCTGACCCTGCTCCTGGCATCACTTTTCTGCCTCTCTCTTCTCATCAGCAAAATTGGGATAATATTTACTGTGCAGAAATCTCATTATAATTCTTTATAAAGTAAGGATTCTTAACTTGGTTCCTCTAGATAGATTTCAGGGGGTCTGTGACCTTGGATGAGGAAAAAATCCCATCTTTATTTTCACTAACCTCTAACTGAAATTTAACATTTCCTTCCATTTTTAAAAATATATATTTTAAAAACAAGTTAATAGGTTTCATCAATGAATATTAATTATTATCGATAATTAATATTATTATTAAGCACTCACCATATGCCAGATACTGCTCTAAGCACTGGACTTTCAAAAATTGGCAAGAAACACCCTGCCCTCAAAAAGTTTACAGTCTACTGAGGGAGACAATATGTAAACAGTATATTCAAAACGAGTTATATCCAGGCTAAATAGGAAATAATTAAAAAGGGAAGGCACTGTAATTAAGAAGGTTTGGAGCTTTCTATAGAAAATGGGATTTTCATTAGAACTTAAAAGGTGTGTAAATTGCTACTTGGCATTTTCCTTCTCTGCAACCCACGGGGAAGAAAATCAGTCAACAAGCACTTATTAAGTGCCTATGATATGCCAGTTACTGTGTGAGGAAAGCTTAGTGACGCAGAAGATAGAGTATTGGGCCTAGAATAGGGAAGTCTTGAATTCAACTCCAGTTTAAGACAACAGCTGTGTGATTCTGGCCAAGTCACTTTAATCTCTGTCTGCCTCTTATCCCTCATTTGTAAAATGGGAATAATCATAGCACTCACCTCTCAGGATTCTTGTAAGGATTAAATAGTATGATAATTGTAAAGAATTTAGCACAGTGTCTGGCACAAACTAAGTGCTATATAAATGTCAGCTATTATGATTGTTATTATTATTGTTAGGGATACAAAGACAAGACCCAAACTTTCTCTTCCTTCAGGGAACTTCCTTATAAACAGGGAGATAAATATATAAATGTAGGTATATGCACAATATATACAAGACAAATTTTGGAGGGGGGATGTACTAAGATGGGAGGATGAGCAAAGTTTTTATGTAGAAGGTAGCATTGTGTTGAGTCTTAAAAGAAGGGAAGGGGAAGAAAATAGACAATTATAGACTGCTTATTATAGTCCAGGTACTGTGCTAAATGCTTTACAATTACTATCCCATCTGATCCTCACAATTTTGCAAAGGTAGGTGCTATCAATATCCCCCTTTTACAGTTGAGGAAAATGAGGCAGACAATTTAAGCAACTTGCCCAGAGTCACATAGCTAGTAAGTATGTAAGACTGGATTTACACTCAGATCTTTCCAACTCCAGGCCCAGTGTTCACTACTGGGATAGGGAAAGAATAGGAAGAATAGGAAGGGAAAGAAAATATACCTGTAAGTTCATTAGTTTAATAAGCTCCTCTATTAGGAAACTCCTTCCATTGATTCAGGTCAGTGCTTTCACTGCCATTTCTGTCTTAGAAAGCTCTCTAAGAGATCAAGTGACTTGCTGAGAGTCAACACAAGTCAGAGAAGTGATATTTGAGTCTACTTTTTCCTGCCTCAGAAGCCAGCTCTATACTTGTCTTGAAGGTAACCAGAGATTTGAAGAGAAGATGGTAAGGGTGGCATCCCAGGTATGAGGGAAACTAAAACAAAACTGGGAGATGAAGAGCAATGTTAAATTACTGTGAGAAGCCCCATGCAGTTGAACCATGGTGTTTGTGATGAGGAATGATGCGTAAAAAAGCTAGAAAGGGAAATTGGAACCAGCTTGTCAAGAGTGGATGGAGAATAGAAAATTATAAGACTTTCTCCCTTAATAAAGAAGAAATAGGATCTTCCTGCTATAATGAAAAAGAAATTGGCAGCAGAAAAAAGTAGGGGTGGAATTTGACAAAGCTGACATAGGGATGTTGGAATTCAGGATAAGCTCTAGCAAGTCTGAGAGTATTCGGAAAAGATCTAAGGTAAAAGAATAAAAAGAAAAGAAAAGATTTAAGTAAATTAACTCTGAGATAAGAGGGAAACAAGGAATACATTAAGTAGTAATTCATAACAGTTAAAGGTTAAATATTTACTTAGGCATTTGAGTTTCTGAAATCTTACTCTAAATATTGTACAGTTTATTTAAATATGATAATGTATAAATCTAATGTGTTATGTTTAGCTGTATTTAACAGTTATATGGGGTTTTTATTTTTATTTTTTAATGAATAGGAAAGTGCTCTATTCTCTGAGACTTAAATTAACCATTCATACAAGAAACAACTGTTTGAACTTTGAGATTGTAACCCAATTGAAAGCAGCCACCTAGTGGCCTTTGATTTGAATTTGGAGCATCTTAATTTTGGGTAAAGTATCTAAAAAGAAATAACTGCCTTGGAATTGATAGTCATGATAAATGTTGACATGTTTAGAAGAATTGCACATGTTTAACCTATATTGGATTACCTGCTGTCTAAGAGAGAGTGAATGTTAAAAACTATCTTTGTATATATTTGAAAAATAAAAAAACTATTATTTAAAAAAAAAAAAAAAGGTAGTGATAGTCTTTCAAATTCAGTCTTCTAAAGTGATAACCAGTATCACACCCATCCTTTTCACTTTCCTGGCCTTCTAGGAAGATCAAATAAGGCAGTATTTCCCTGTTCCCTTTGAACAAAACTATAAAATGCAAGATCCACAAGGTGGTGATGGTGTTGGCATAATTATACAGCATCATTAACTACACTGGCCAAGAAAATGCATCCAATGGAAGAGTGGAAATTCATGAGAGTGAGATTTTGAAGGTGGATGGCAATTTTCTGTGGAATGTTTTAATTTTGTGCATCTATATTGCTAGCTTTATGTTGCCACGGAAGCAATCCTTATTGCATTGGTTGGAGCAACGCCTTCCTACCACTGGGACCTGGCAGAGCTTTTGCCTAATCAAAGCCATAGCAACCAGTCAAGGACTGAAGACCAAGCCTTTGGGGAATGGTTCCTGACAGCCAATGGAAGCGAGATGCACAAGCACGTCCATTTCAGCAGCACCTTCACCTCCATTGCCTCCGAGGTAAATGATGAGGAAGTGAAGAAGAAATAGAGTAGTTGGGTCACTTTAATAAACTGGCTTTTTTGTCCATAGTCACCTACTCTTTGAATTTTATTTGCCTGAGTTTTAGGGATACCTCAAAAGATCATCATAATCATCATCAATAGTCAAAATAATAATGAAACTATGCTGTTATTATTTGGAGAGTGGGGTATCCCTGAGTTTTAGGGATACCTCAAAAGATCATTAGAATCATTATCAATAATAGTCAAAATAATAATGAAGCGGTGCTGTTATTATTTGGAGAGTGGGGATAGTAATTGAGAGTGAATGTGTATTCCTGGAGCTGGGAGCTTTTGGGGATGAACATCTTCTACCAACACAAGTCAGCTCCTTCTCAGGTAGAAGTTGTCTAAAGTGCTGAGAGAGCCAGTGATTTGCCCTCTCTGCCATAGTTAGAGGCCTGTTCATTAGGTCTTTCTGGCTTCACAACCAGCTGAGAAATACCGATAGCAACATTGCCTTCTTTAAACTGGTCCAATTCAATGAGGAATGGGAAAATGCTATCTAAAAATTTGTTCTTTTTCTCCTCACTAGAAAAGGGCAAGCAGGCAAAAGCTGAATTGTAGTTTATCAGCCCTTTAACAAGATTAGAAGCTCCTTAAGTATGGATACTGGAAAGACTACATTTTTTATTGTATCACTATGTGCAGAATAGGAGGTCAATAAACATTTATTGACTGAAAAAAAAAGGAAGCACAGAAATCTTGTAGAAGAAGAAGTTGGCATGAGAGAATATTGAATTTGCCACCCGGCCTGACAGATTCTTTATTTTTAATTTGTTTTTTGTCTCGTTGGATATACTTTTCATATGTAACAATTTACCCCACACATTACTATTACAACTATTTTTCTTGCATATATTTATCGTAACATCTGGCATTTATGTACCACTTTAAGATTTGTAAGTTGCTTTAATAAATATATTTTGATCCTCCAAAGAACCCAGGAGGCAGGTGCTATTATTATTTTCACTTTACAGATAAGGATTGAGGCAAACAGAGTTAAGTGACTTGCCAAGGAGAATACAGTTAGTAAGTCTCTGAGGCAGAATTTGAACTCAGGTTTTCCTGATTTCAGACCCAGCACTCTATTCACTGCTCCCCTAGCTGCCACTATTAGATCATATTGCTATCTAAGTACATAGCATATGAAGTTCATGGACCTAGGCTTAGACAACATATAAAGTATCCCAGGTGCCACAGAGTGTGGACTCATGTCTCACTTTAAAGATAATTTTGTTGGAGGAGGGAAACACTCAGGCCTTGGGCAATAATTATCTGTGCTAGCTGATAGTGAGACCTATTCAATGAGGGAATTGGTAATGGAGAAGCAAAGGAGGAAAGTTATTTACATTTAGGGGATCACTTTGTCCAAATCCCTTTGTTGTTGAATCATTTCATTCATGTTCAACTCTGCATGATCTCATGTGACATTTTCTTGGCAAAATATATATATTTACATATATATATATATATATATATATATATATATATATATATATACATATATACTGGCGTGGTTTGCCATTTCCTTCTCCAGATCATTTTATGGATGGAGAAATTGAGATAAACAGAGTTAAGAAGCTGCTCAGGATCACACAGCTAGTTAAATGTTTGAGATAAAATTTGTACTCAGATCTTCTTGACTCCAGGGCTGGCACTCTATCCACTATGCCAATTAGCTGCCCCTATCACAACCAGCAGCTCATAACCAAATCTCTAACCATCCCCTTTAGCTATTGTGATGGAGCAGCCAGAAAGACTGAAATAGGGAAAAGAGTGGAGTAATTTGTTTAACATTTATTGAGTGCCTGCATTTGATATTGTGGAGGGATACAAACAAGTCTGTTGTGTTCTGGGAGTTTGATCTGATGAGGGAATAACAAAAAGGAAGGGAGAAAAACAGCACAAACCCTACTTTCACTATCTGGAGAGAAGTTGGAATCCTCTCTACAACGTCCCCATTGGTCATCCAAGTTCATCTTGAGTATCTCCATGTTTGGAAGTTTTTTCCTCTAATCTAATATAGATTTGGTTCTTTGTATCCTGAGCACACTTTTTTCAGTGTCATCCTTTTGGGGACAAACAGAACATACCTCCTGTGTCTACTTTGAAACATAGCTATCATATTCTACCTCTTCCAACACCTGTCTTTTTTCTTTGTGTTTCATTTTAACCTGTGTCTCAAATTAGAAATAGAACACAATTTTTTCGGCCTCAATTCCATATCAACTATGGCTGTGATCCCACAGAGCTGCTCAGCTTAATCCCCTAACATATATTATAAGGGATATGGCCTTCCAGCATGGCGTGTAGCCTAGGAGGAAGATTTAACCAACATATTGGTGATGGAACATTTGCCACATAGCCAGTGTTTATGGAATTAGAAACTACTCTGTTGTTTGAATGGTAATAGATAGTACAAAGGACCAGTGGTCAAACTACCATGAAGCCCCAAGTAATGGGTGTCAGTGTAGACTCTTCAGAAGGCTTTTGGTTTTAAGTGGGTCCTACTCAAGAAAATGGTAACTAGGTGGCACAATGGAGAGAGTCCTGGGCCTGGTCTTCTTCCTGAATTCATATTTGGCTTCTGACACTGACTAGCTGTGTGATCCTAGGCAAATCACTTAACTCCTGTTTGCCTCAGTTTCCTCATCTGTAAAATGAGCTGAAGAAGGAAATGGCAAACCATTCCAGTATCTTTGCCAAAAAAATCCCAAATGGGGTCATGAAGTCAGACATGATTGAACAACTCATGAAAGTAATGAAAAACAGTAATCAGAAACTCAAAATCACCCTTCTTCACGCTGCATCCATGTCAGACCTTGAACACATTTTTCTTCAGAAATGCTTTAGGAAGGGGCAAAGGAAAACGAGATGCAGATGTGATTAACTTGATACTGTATGCTGGAGAGACTATAAACTGGCAAGCTTGACTATTCTGAAATGAGCTTCTAATAGCCATTGGGCTAAATTTATGTAGCAAATTGCTGTCTGCTGTATTCAAATTATTCCCTGAGCTATGACTCATTCAGAAAGTACCAAGCATCGATGAGACACACAATTATCATGCTTAATTAATGTTTGCAACCAAAAAAGAGTAAGGTTGGATTCTTTAATATCTTTGTGGATAATGTGGAACTGAAATGGACTGATTATTATCTTGAGATTAATATATTTTCCCTAAGCCATACCCCAGGGTCAAAAGAGAGAATATAAAAACTATTTGAAAAATCCACTGCAATAATTGCTTTGGAAGCTCATTTTTTTAATGCCTTGCTTCCTTATGCCTGTGTTACTGATTGTAATAGCCTGCACACTTCACCCATTAAGTGGTAATTCAGAATGACAACTACACAGAGATGGAGCAAGTTAGTTAATCACCATGAAACTGTTCGTGAAATACCCTGTCCAACGACTCCCTCAACACAGAAGGCCCCCGATTGCCCAATTTTCTTTTTTAGCAAGATCCTCCCATAGTGAGTCAGTTTCAGATATCCTTACAGGAAATACAGTATAGGGGGAAGGGACCACAATTCAGCCAAGATATTCTGAATTTTTCTGTGTATTTGCAACAGAGCCAGTATCCTATATACTAGTGAGAAAAGGTCAGTAGGGAATAACCCAGAGTTGTGTTTGTGAGAAGTAGTAGTTGCACCAGCCTAGCATACTGAAGAGATAAACAAATTCTGAAACGGATTAAGTTGTGTGATTGTTGAATGTGGCACAAATTTGGGATTTTATCAGTTATTTTAAAAAACAATATTTCCAACGTCATTGCCTTCTGGTTTGATAAAGCAAGAGGCTGAAATATTAAATAGGTAAGGACAACAGCTGGGTATCTATCCTGGTCTTTACAATCAGGCTTTCCACATGTAACCCCCTGTAAGGAATTTCTATCTTTATCCTTTTAAGAATTGTACTAAGTAAGCATCTCTCACTGGGCTTCTCCAACACTGGTCTTTTAGAAAAGATGGTAGCTGAATAGGTGCCCTAGTGCTCCATTGCCCTATCTGTTATCTAAAATCCAACATGCTTATAAACTAGTTTTTTAGATTTCTGCTCATTTCAAATATTAGGTCAAGCTAATCAACTAGGAAGGTTAATTTGCTTTTAAAAAAATCACTTTAATGTGCACTAAGAGGCTAAATATCAATGAAGTTGGGATTGTCCATGCCATGTAAATGAAGAAATCATACACCTATTTTCTGGTGATCCTAAAATTTCACTCATCATTCTGCACACACTTTTAGTATTTTAAGGATTTAAGGATTTTCCCCCCTCTGTAGTTTAATAGCCAAAACCATAAAAACCAAAACCCCAGTCATATTCACCACTTTGGGACCAAAACCCTCTGAAATTACCAAGGGATATCCTTTGTCACCATACCATCATACACCACCAGATTGAATTTTATGTCATTCTGTCTTGGTCAGGCCTTCTAGAAATGTCATAGGCTGGAACCCACACCATCTCCTCACTAGATGATGTGTCCAAATGATACTGCTCTGGAGATGTCTTCACTTCACCATCCTGTGATATCAGATAGCTGGCACAGTGAACAGAGGATTAGATTTGGAGTCAAGAAACATTGAATTCAAATCCTGATTTAGACACTTACTAGCTATGTGAACCAGGGCAATTAACCTCTTAGTCTTAGTTTCCTCATCTATAAAATTGGGGTAATAATTCACGTTTGTTGGGAAGATCAAATAAGATTGTTAACTTAAATTGCAGTATTATGAACAAAGAATTGTCCCAGAAGTTAAAAGACCTATTTAGAATTTCTTCCTTTCCTTCTCCCTTCCTTCTTTCTTTTCTTTCTGCCTTCGTTCCTTCTTTCTTTTCTTCCTTTCTTTCTCCCTTCCTTCCATTTATCCATCCTTCCTTCCTTTTGTTCTTTTTTCATTCCTTCTTTTCTTCCTGTCTTCCTCCTTTCTTTTCTTCCTTTCCCTCTTCATTCATTTCTTCATTCCTTTCTTCTATTCTTTCTTCCTTCTTCCCTCCATTCTTTTCTTCCTCCCTCAATATCATGCTTCATTGTTAGTTTTGTTTCTATGGGGAATTCCATTCTGACTTACAAAAAGAACATTTGGAAAATAATCCATCTATAAGTTGGAGGTCCATGGAGCAAAACTACTCCAGGAACCCCATTAGGATGTGAGCTTCATGCAGTGGCTTTAAGGCAGCTAGATGGTGCAATGCAAAAAGTGTCAGGCTTTGAGCCAGGAGACTTGAGTTCCAATTCTGCCCCAGATACATTCTAGCTGTGTGAGCTTACCCTCAGCCTCAGTTTCCTCATCTGTTAATTGAAGATAATAATATCACCTACCTCCCAGAGTTTTTGCAAACTTTAAAAAGCTATTTAAATGTTCAGTATTGTTGTTTTTGTTATTGTTATTATTATTATTGTTGTTGCCAAGAGGGTTGGTTGGAATCGTAGCTCCAGTACTTAATGTTATTCAGTTCTTTGTCATATCTGATTCTTTCTGACCCCATTTGGGGTTTTCTTGGCACAGATATTAGTGTTTAGCCATTTCCTTCTCCAGCTCCTTTGACAAATGAGGAAACTGAGACCAGCAGAGTGAAATGATTTGCTGAGGGTCACATAGCTAATAAATGTCTGAGGCCAGCTTTGAACTCAGATCTTCCTGACTCCAGGTCTGGTACCCTGTACATTAAGTGTGTTACGTTGCTGCCCTGTTACTTGCTATATAACCACAGGCATTTTGTTGACTCTCTCAGTCTCAGATAATTTAATCAGAAGGAAGTAACAGTAATGATATCCATGCCATCAAGATGGCAGAGTTGTTGTGAGAATAGCAAAACTTGGGGCAGCTAGGTGGCGCAGTGGATAGAGTACCAGCCCTGAAGTCAGGAGGATCTGAGTTCAAATCTGGTCTCAGACACTTAACATTCCCTAGCTGTGTGACCCTAGGCAAGTCACTTAACCCCAATTGCCTCAGCAAAAAAAAGAGAGAGAGAGAGAGAGAGAGAGAGAGAGAGAGAATAGCAAAATTTGTTTTTCAGTCATTCCCATCTCCTTGTGACTTTATGGACCAAATTGTCCATGGAGTGTTCTTGACAGAAATACTGGAGTGGTTAAGGTATTTCCTTCTCCAGTGGATTAAAGTAGAGAGAGCTTAAGTGACTTGCCCAGTCACACAGCTAATAAGTGTCTGAAAGTCTTGCTAACTCCAGCCCCATTGCTCTATCCATTGAACTATCTAGCTGCCTCCTGCAAACTTTATAGTGCAATAACAAAGAAGGTGGATTTCTTGTATTTGAAAAGAGATAAGAACATGAAGATTTTAAAATCTTCTAAAAATCTTCTAAAAAACAACTGTCAGCATCTTCCAAGCCAAGTCTTTGATTTGAGTCCAAAAACACTAGGATCATCAAAACAAACATTAGGATAATTAAAAAAAAAAACCATATCCTGCACATTTGGTTTGGGGATCTTCAAAGGTAAGAACAACACCTCATTCCTCTGGCATAAGGAACAATGATTGATGTGTGTTTGGTTTTTTCCAAAGTCAAAATCCATTCAGATTTTCCATACAAATGGAGTTATCCTTTCAAGGGCCGTAGCTTTTTAAAAATCCTAATGATTTTTGATAGGTAGCTTTTCCTAAAATATATCACATGCTTCCTTGCCCATAAATGTTGTCATAAATGATCCCATTATGAGCAACATGGCTTAATGGATAGAGAAGTGGCTTTGGAGCCTGGAAAATCTGGGATCAAATCCTCCCTGGGACACATAACTGATTGTGCTGCTCTGGCAATGGTATATTGACAAAAAAAAAAATAAAGTATGCCTAATACAGTTAATCTATTGTATTAATATTTTCTCCATGACTTTCTTAATCCTATACCAATTGTGTCAAATTCAAATTTAAAAAAAAGATCCCTCCCAGGACATATTGACTTAGAAAACCATAAAATAACATTTTTTAAAATTTTTATTTGCTTTGTTAAACATTTCCCAATGACATTGTAACTGTAGTTCCAGCCACACTGGGGAGTTTGGTGGGGCCTGTGACACCTCTGGTTTAGAACACCAGCAAAAAGAATCCTGATTTTTAGTGTTTGCTAGTATCTTGGGTTTAAATGTTCATGTGGAAAATTGAACAATTGACTTTGTTGAGCTGATTCAAGGTGGCACTGAACCTGTTAGTTTTCTATGCAATTTAAAACAATAAATATAGAGAAGTTACAAACCTGCTCTGCTCAAGGCAGCTTCCAAAATGAGGGAGTTCCCTAAATCACTGAAATCTCAGGTCCAAGTTCTCTCCCCCTCTTTCTGAGAAGCATCCTTTTTAGCGAATAATAATATGTTTCTTTCCTTTTTATTTGCTATCCTTCTCTTGAAAAGAAGATTTCAGCCTGTTTTGAACAACATTCTCTCCATCTCCTAGTGTCATTTGTTATTTCTAATTTAGCAAACTGGATAACCAAAAATTTTAAATAATATTATATTTTTCCAAATACATGCAAAGAGAATTTTGAACATTCATTTTTGCAAAGCCTTGTGTTCCAAATTTTTCTCCCTCTCTCCCACTTACCCCCCAAGATAGGTAGAAAATTTAGATATTTTCATGGTCCATAATACCAGTTGGAAAGTTCTCTACTTGGAAGGTCTCCAGGTCCCTTCCAGCTTTAAAATTCTTCTTGGTGAGTCCCATTTGGGAGCCTCCATCTTGGAGATGGCACCATTCTAGTCATGCTTCCTCTCCCTCCTGACTGCATCTGACTCTCCAGACATGTCTACCAGGTCTCGACTGGGTTTTTACCCTGGAATTTCCCTCAGTACTTAGGACCTTCTCATCTAGAAACAGTCCTCTGCCACACTGGCATCTTCTCCCCGTGACGAGTTGCCCTTGAGGGATAGGCCCAGATCAAACATATTTCATTCTCCTCCTGAGTAAACTTCTTACTTTCCTTATTTCTCCACAATATCTCTCTGCAGATATTTTCTTTTTCCTCCTTCCCTTTCAACTCACCCACTAGACTATAAGTTCCTTGAAAGTAGGAACCGTCATTCTTTTTGCTTATACTTACATTCCCAATGCTTAGCACAGTGTCTAGTACATAATAAATATCTGATAAATATTTATTATCTTAATAAATGCCAATTTTCTCATCTGAAATGTCAGAGAAGCAGCAAAGCATGGTGGATAAAGGGGTCAGTCTTGGAATAACAGAAAACTGGGTTCATCTGTTGTCTCTGATCCACACAGCCAGGTGGGGCAGTGGAAAGAGTGCTGTATTTAGACCTGAGTTCAAATCCAACCTTGTCACATACTAGCTGTGTGATCCTGAGCAAGTCACTTAATCTGTCTGTATGAGTTTCCTTACCTGTAAAATGAAGGTAATAATAGCCATAAGCCTCAAAGTTCTGTATAAATGTTGTTCTTATCATTGTTTTGTGAATCTGGACAAGTTGTTTAACCCTAAGGAACTGCCCCAAACAACTCTCTGAAATTAGAGTAGTTAACAGATGATATGCCATTCTGCATTAGTAGAAAAAGTTTTCTTTATAGAAAAAATTGTAGATTTCTTCTCTCTCTCTACTCTAGCAGTTTCTTTTTTATTAATGAGCAATAAAATGTGTGGTTTTGATTAAGGGAATTTGTGACAAATGCTTCAAGAATGCAGACCTTTTCTGGCTGGAGATTGCCAGAAGTCTGACTTCTAAAAGACTGATCTCTAGTAATGTGGCACTAACTTAAAATGTTATTGACCTCCTTTCTTAATTATGACAATTAAAAGTTCAGAGAAGAACCAGGGCCACAAAAATTATTGTGACAGCCTAACTTTCCATCTCTCTAGGAGGAAGTAAAAAAATAAACACTTAAATGCCTACTATGTGCTAAGTGCAATACTACACGCCACAGAAAACAGAGGGAGTGAATGCTTGCTAAACTTCATCCAGATGGAAAGAGCTCAGCTAGGAAAATAGAAGCTTTCAAAAGGAAAAGGTCAACTTTCTCAACCAATTTGGCTGCTTCCAGGAAGGGTAATAGGAGGAATTCAACTCTCTGCTCACCCCTGAGACTACTCACCCCAGTTATTTAGGAAGTGTAGTCTTATATAATGATGGCTTTCTGAGAATAGGGATTTCTCTCTTCCCTTTCATTTTTTATGGTCCAAAAGTAGATGAAAGCTGTAAAAGCCATTATTTTACTGAAGAAATGGGCCAACCATATTATATGGGATTGAATAACTATGAAATTCTTAATAATAGATTTAAAAAACTTTTGAATATTTTGTTGACTAAATCTTGAATAGCATCTGAGATGGATTCATTATTCTACAGTTTAGTTAATAGTAAGCCATGTATGAGGGGAAATTGGTATATAAGCTATCATTGTACATGCAGCCTTTTAATGACTGATTCTATGCAACCATTTTTTTCCTTGGCCTAAAGGCCTCTTTCTCCCCTTCTTTTAGTGGTTCTTAATTGCCAACAAGTCATACAAAGTAAGTGTAGCCAGCTCATTTTTCTTCAGTGGTGTGTTTGTGGGAGTGATAACATTTGGCCAACTTTCGGATCGTTTGGGAAGGAAAAAGGTCTATCTAACAGGTAAGTTATTGCATTCCTGATAAAGCCCAAGTTTCATGGCAGTCCTATGTTGCTTTTTCATTGTGCTGCTTAAAGTTCTTTGAGTAACTGTTTAGAAAGTGTAAAATTTTGTATTGGTTGTATCTGACAAGCAAACTACAACCAGACCTGATTTTTGCCAGATATTTATAGATTGACTTACCAAGACCAAATATCTTAATTTTCAACATTATCTTTGTCCTCCCCTTCTACATTCTAGAGTAAGAATCTCATGTAATTTCAGAGTTGTAGTGTGTCTCTTATTTCACAGATAAGAAGACTTAGGTTCAAGAAAAATGAAATGATTTTCCCAAATTAGTTTCCCTTGGGCCCAGTGGAATAATGAGATATTCTGCATTCAACCTTCAGCTGAATTTCCACTTCCTTTGTAGGTTGCCTCTCTAAACAGACTACAAAGAATTCTGCCAAGTTCTCTTGCTTTGTGGTAACCAATGGAATAAACACCAGAATTCTAAGATCTTAGAATTTAGAACTGGAAAATACCATAGATGTCATTTACTCCAATCATCTCATTTTGTAGATAAGGCAACTGAGACCCAATGGGAATAAAGTGACTTTCTTCCTCCCTTTCCCTCTCTCTCTCTCTCTCTCTCTCTCTCTCTCTCTCTCCCTCCTCTCTCCCTCCTCTCTTTTTTTTTCTCTGTCTGTCTCTCCTCTCTCTTTCTCTCTCTCCCCCTCCCTCCTTCTCCCTCCTTCCCTCCCTTTCTTCTTTCTCCTATCTTTTTGTATGTTTTATATATACATATATATATACATATATATATATATATGTTTATATATGTATGTATATGTTTCCCCCAGTTATATATAAAGCAAATTTTTTTACATTTTTTTTAAAACTTGGAGTTTCAGATACTCTCCCTTCCTCCTTCCCCATCCCCCCACTTTCTACTGAAAAGGCACTTGTGTAATATTCCCTAGCTGTGTGACCCTGGGCAAGTCACTTAACCTCAATTGCTTCAGCAAAAAAAAAAAAAAGAAAGAAAGAAAGGAAAAAAAAGAAAAAGAAAAGACACTTGTGAAGTTATACAAATATTTCTGTACAAGTAAGGTTTTGAAAGAAAACATAGATTCTTCCCCTAAAATAAAACTTAAGAAAAATAAAGTTTAAAAAAAAAAGTATGCTTCAGATTGTATTCAAATACAAACAGTCCTTTCTCTGAGTGTGGGTACTATTTCTCATCATAAATCCTTCAAAGTAATTTTGGTTCATTGTGTTGCCGAGAATAGCAAAGTCATTCCTAGCTGATCATTCCACAACCCTGCTATTAATTTATACATAATACATTTCATTTTGCATGAGCTCACAGAGGACTTTCCAGATTTTTTTCTGAGAGCATCCTGCTTGTCATTTCTTATAAAACAATAGTATTCCATCATAATCATATAACACAATTTATTCAGCTAATCCCCAATTGATGGGCATCCCCTCAATTTCTAATTCTTTGCCCTGAGAAAACAGCTGCTATAAGTATTTTGTACATATAGGTCCTTTTCCTTTAAAAATTTTCTTTTGAGATTCGTGCCAATAGTGATATTGTTAGGTCAAAGAATCTGCATGATTTTATAGTCCTTTGGGCATAGTTCATATTGTAAAGTGACTCACTTAAGAGATGCAGGTAATAAAAGTTAAGGATTTGAACTAGGTCTCCTGATTCCAAATGTAATACTTTCTTCATTATAAAGACTAAAATTAGTCTGGTGTAGATAATTCAGAATTTACTTGTACTAGCCTCTGCTCCCTAATAGTTAAAATTTCAGTTTCTGTTGTTCCCAGGAGTATTTTCTTAGTAAGTGTATGAAAAGGATATAATTTAAGACTATAACTTAACAACATTTGTATTTTCAAGGACTCTCTTCATAAAGCAGCAGATAAAATAAATGATTATCATCAAATATTGTTTTGTGGTACCTTTTTTAGTAACTGAATATTATTCCTTGCTCTTTTTAGGTTTTGCCCTTGACATCCTGTTTGCCATTGCAAATGGATTTTCCCCCTCATATGAGTTCTTTGCCATATCTCGATTCCTTGTGGGAGTGATGAATGGAGGGATGTCGCTGGTATCTTTTGTTTTGTTGAATGAATGTCTGGGCACTGCCTACTGGGCACTCGCAGGTAAACCTTTAGATTCACTTAACAACAAAATACATCTCAGTAGACACTATTATGGACACCATGAGAACTGGTTTAACTCCAAAACCTTTGAAAAATAAGTTCAGAAGTTCATAGTATTGTGGGAACAACACTGACCTAGCCATAGAATGCCAAAGTTTCGATCCTGGCTCGCTCTCATTTATGAAAATGGACAGGTCAGTTAACTTCTCTGAGGCTCACTTTGCTCATATTTAAGATGAGGTGGTTCACCTGAATGATCTCAGAGGACTCTCACAACTCTAGTAATTTAGGAATAAAAATATTTAACAATTTTTCTCTCCTGAATTTAGTTCCAATTTTTTTCCCATGTGACCTTGTACAGGTAATTTATTAACATGTCTTAGAATCACAGAAGACCAGGTGTGGAAAGGATCTTAGAAGTCAATGAATCCAGTCTTTGAATTTATTGTTTTTCTTTACAACTTGTTTCAAAAACTGGAACCTTTCTTCAGGACAAATCAACCAACAAGCATTAAACACTGATTCTGTGCCAAGTACTATACTAGTCTCTAAGGACAAGAAGGCAGAAATAAACCAGCCCCTGCTCCCAAGAAGCATGTTGTATCAAAGAAAAAGAAATCACACAAAATAGATGAGACAGTGAAAGCTTCGGGATTGTAGCCAATTTTCTTTTTCTTTTCTTTTTTTTTTTTTAATAGCCCTCTATCTTTCTGCCATGGGGGAAGAAGGACATTTGTCATTTGTCCTTCCAGAATCTTCATTGACTTTTCAGCTACTAAAAGTTTTTTCTTCTAGCAGGACTTTCACTTAAATCATAGAAGTCACTGTGTAGATTGGCTATTTATATATTTATATATTTAGAAGTAGCTAGGGAGTGAAGGGGCCTGGAGCCAGGAGCATTTGAGTTTAAAATTAGGCTCATACACTTCCTCATTTAACCTTAATTTACCTCAGTTTCTTCATCTGTGAAATGAGGATAATAATAGCATCCATCTCTAGTGGTTGTTGTGAGGATCAAATGAAATGATATTTGTAAAGCTTCGTGTCCGACACATAATATATACTGTATAAGTGCTGTTATTGTTATAATTATTATATTTTTCTTTTAATTCTATGTATTCACTTTGTATCAGTTCAAACAGACCTTCCCATGTTTCTTTGAATTCCTCATATTCATTATTTTTAATGCACAGTAATATTCCATTATGTTCATACAGTTTTTTCAGCCTTTTCTCAATTAATGGGTATTCACTTTATTTCCATTTCTTCTCTATTCCTTATTAGTGCTTCTCTTAATATTATGCTATATAGTGGACCTTTGTTTCTATTTTTGACTTCCTTGAGGCTTATGCTGAGTAATGGGATTGCTAGATTAAAGGATTTGGACAATTTAATCACTCCCCCCCCCCAGGCCAAATTGTTTTCCAGAATTATTAGCATTCTGCATTTCTATTAATAATGCATTAGCCTGTCTCTCTTATTAGTTCCCCTCAAATGCTGCCTGTTCCCATATTTTGTCACTTTTCCCAATAGGCATGGTAGAAGGATAAATCTCAGAGTTGTTTTAGTTTGCTGTTAGTGATTTGGAACAAATAATCACTTAGAGTTTTCAAAGCTTCTTTTGAATTTTGTTATTTTCAGACCTTTTGAGAAATAACTCTTCCTTTTATATATTTGCTTTAATTCACTCTATATTTTCAATATTAGAGTTTTATAAGAGATATATGTTGCAATACCATTTCTATCCTTATTTTACCTTGTTGATTTTATTTATATACAAGTTGTAGAATTATGCAATCATAATTTTCTTTTATGATTTCTCTCTTATTTAGAATTCTCCCCACATATACAGAGACATAATTTTAAAAGAGATTTTATCTTGATCCCTTTCATTTTTATGGTATGTCATTTTATATTTAAATACACATTTTTAGACTACTATGTCATATAGTATAAGTTATTGCTCTAAACTTATTTCTGCCAAAATGGTTTTCAATTTTCCATGTAGCTTTTTTGGGGGTGGGGGTGGGGACAAGAAGTTAGTCATTCTCTTACTCATTTATACTTTGTGTTTGTTAAACATCGAGCTCCTATTTTCATTTATTTCTTCTTTAGTCATTTCACTTTCCTCATAGTTTTGATTGGCTTTTCTTTTTAAAAAAATTAATAGTAATTTATTTTCCCAAAATACATACAAAGGTAGTTTTTAGCATTCACCTTTGCAAAATCTTGCATTCCAATTTTTCTCTCTCTCTTCTCCCCTTGCCCAGACAGCAAGCAACTTGATATAGGTTACATTTGTCCAGTCCTTCTAAACACATTTCCATTTTTATCATGTTTTGCAAGAAATATCATATCAAAAGGGGGAAAAAAACCAAGCAAACAAATAATAACAAAAAAAAGTAAAAAATACTTTGATCTGACCTATGGAGATGGAATAAATTTATGTCCAAAGAAGAACTGGAACTCTTAATTGAACACCAGATAGATAACTTTGACTATATTAAGTTAAAAAGTTTTTGTACAAACAAAACCAATGCAGTCAAGATTAGGAGGGAAGCAATAAATTGGGAAATCATCTTTACATTTAAGGGTTCTGATAAAGGTCTCATCTCTAAAATATATAGAGAATTGTCTCATATTTATAAAAATTCAAGCCATTTTCCAATCGATAAATGGTCAAAGGATATGAACAGATAATTTTCAGAGGATGAAATTAAAACTATTTGTAGTCATATGAAAAGGTGCTCCAAATCACTATTGATCAGAGAAATGCAAATCAAGACAACTCTGGAAAAGATAACGATGAATGTTGGAGGGAATGTGGGAAAACTGGGACACTAATACATTGTTGGTGGAACTGTGAACGGATCCAACCATTCTGGAGAGCAATTTGGAACTATGCTCAAAAAATTATCAAACTGTGCATACCCCTTGACCCAGCAGCGTTTCTATTGGGCTTATATCCCAAAGAGATCCTAGAGGAGGGAAAGGGACCCACATGTGCAAGAATGTTTGTGGCAGCCCTTTTTGTAGTGGCTAGAAACTGGAAACTGAAGGGATGCCCATCAATTGGAGAGTGGTTGAATAAATTATGGTATATGAATGTTATGGAATATTATTGCTCTGTAAGAAACGACCAGCAGGACGATTTCAGAGAGGCCTGGAGAGACTTGCATGAACTGAAGTTGAAACGAGCAGAACCAGGAGATCATCATACACAGCTACAACAGTATTACATGATGATCAATTCTGATGGTCATGGCTCTCTGCAACAAAGAATTGTCTCAAACCAGTTCCAATTGTTCACTGAAGAAAACCATATACACCCAGAGAGAGGGAAATGAAATATGGACCACAACGTAACATTTTCAAGCTCTCTATTGACATTGCTTGCATTGTGTTGCCTTTCTCTGATTTTCTTTTTTTTCTTGTAGATAGGATTTTCCTTGCATAACTTGTCAAGTATTTTAACATTATTAACATGTAGTGGACTTCCTGCCATCTAGGGGAGGGGAGGGGACTGGGGGTAAAATTTGTAATGGAAAGCTTTGTAAAGATCAATGCTGGGGAACTACCCATGCATATGTTATACAAATAAAAAGCTTTAATTAAAAAAATTTTAAAAAATAAAAAAAAAAATTAAATGGAAAAAAAGACAACTCTGAGGTACCACTACACACCTGTCAGATTGGCTAAAATGACAGGAAAAGTTAATGATGAATGTTGGAGGGGATGTGGGAAGGCTGGGACACTGATGCATTGTTGGTGGAGCTGTGAACAGATACAGCCATTCTGGAGAGCAATTTGGAGCTATGCTCAAAAAGTTATCAAACTGTGCATACCCTTTGACCCAGCAGCATTTCTATTGGGCTTATATCCCAAGGAAATCATAAAGGAAGGAAAGGGACCCACATGTGCAAGAATGTTTGTGGCAGCCCTTTTTGTAGTGGCTAGAAACTGGAAACTGAATAGATGCCCTTCAGTTGGAGAATGGCTGAATAAATTATGGTATATAAATATTATGGAATATTATTGTTCTATAAGAAATGACCAGAATCATCATACACAGCTACAACAGTATTACATGATGATCAATTCTGATGGACATGGCTCTCTTCAACAATGAAATGTTTCAAACCACTTCCAATTGTTCACTGAAGAAAGCCATATACACCCAGAGAGAAGGATGTGAAATGTGGACCACAACATAACATTTTCATACTCTCATGTTTCTTACATTATGTTTCCTTTATCTGATATGTCTTTCTTGTAGATATGATTTTTCTTGCACAACAGTGATAAGTGTGGAAATATGTATACATATATTTGATTTGTCAAGTATTTTAACATAATTAACATGTAGTGAATATCCTGCCATCTAGAGGAGGGGTGGGGAGTAGGAGGGAAAAACTTGTAACAGAAAGCTTTGTAAGGGTTATTGTTGAAGAATTACCCATACATATGTTTTGCAAATAAAATAAAATTTAAAAAAAGAAGAAGAAAGAAAATACTTTGATCCACATTCAGTTTCTATAGTTCTCTCTTTGGATGCAGATGGCTCTCTCCATCACAAGTCTATTGGATTCAACTCTGAGATATCACTACACACCTGTCAGATTGGCTAAAATGACAGGAAAAGATAATGATGAATGCTGGAGGGGATGTGGGAAAAGTGAGATACTAATACATTGTTGTGGGGTTGTGAACTGATTTAACCATTCTGGAGAGCAATTTGGAACTATGCCCAAAGAGTTATCAAACTGTGCATGCCCTTTGATCCAGCAGTGTTTCTATTGGGCTTATATCCCAAAGAGATCTTAAAGGAAGGAAAGGGCCCCACGTGTGCAAGAATGTTTGTGGCAGCCCTTTTTGTAGTGGCAAGAAACTGGAAACTGAGTGGATGCCCATCATTTGGAGTGGCTGAACAAGTTATGGTATATGAATGTTATGGAATATTATTGTTATGTAAGAAATGACCAGCAGGATGATTTTAGAGAGGCCTGGAGAGACAAGAACTGATGCTAAGTGAAATGAGCGGAACTAGTAGAACACAGCAACAGCAAGATTATATGATGATCAATTCTGATGGACATGGCTGTCATCAACAGTGAGGTGATTCAGATTAGTTACAATGGTCTTGTGATGAAGAGAGCCATCTCACCCAGAGAGAGGAGAGTGGGAACTGAATGTGAACTATGAAATAGTATTTTCACTCTTTTTGTTGTTGTTTGCTTGCATTTTGTTTTCTTTCTTATTTTTTTTCCTTTTTGTTCTGAATTTTCTTGTGCAGTATATTTGTGGAAATATGTAGAGAGTAATTGCACATGTTTACATACATTGGATTACTTGCCTATTAGGGAAGGGAGTAGGGGAAAGGGAGAGGAAAAAATAAGAATACAGGGTTTTATAGAGGTGAGTGTTGAAAATTATTCATGTATATATTTTGAAAATAAAAAGCTTTAATTAAAACAAAACAAAAAAAGAAAAAAAAAAAGTCTAGTGGAATTGCCTTTAATCACTTCATTGTTGAAAAAAGCCAAGTCCATCATAGTTGATCATCACATATTGATTGGGTTTTCTGAGTGGATTATGTCTATGTCACTATTTAGTGATAAAATCAGATTCTCCTTGCCAGTGTTTACATCTTTAATATTGTTCTCTTTTCTCATTGCTATAGCTACTATTTCCTCTAGCGTGTATATTCAGAATGAGAAGAAAGTACATCCTTGCTGCTTTAACCTTATTTATTCTTGAGGAAATTTCTGGTGTTTTTTCCATTGCAAACAATGCTAACTCTTGGTTTGAAGTATATGCCTTTGACAAACTTTCACTTTACAAATGAAAACTGAGGCCCAGAACAATGAAGTAACTGACCCCAGTTACAAAGTGAATTAGTGCTACAACAAAGGTTAGAACCTAGGTATTCACTTTCCCTCTTCTTTGCTAGCATTTAAGACTCCCAAACACATACCAGAGAGGTGAAGGACCTTAGCGATCATCCACTCTTACCATCTTAATTACAGTGCAGATACAGGGGCTCAGAGAAGTTAAGAAACAGCAATCTTTATGCTTTACTTTTTTGGCATAAGATGTTGCCCTAGGAGAATGCCTTTGCAAATCTCATTGTCCATCCAGGCACATCTTTTCTTATTGCAAAAAGGAGAATTTTTCTACTGTAGAATGTGGCCCAGGAAACTTGTGATCCACCTGATGAACCAAATCTCAATGAGTACAAAACTATCTAAAGGTTAAATGCATATGTAACATGCTGATTTACTCCTACATGTAGTTTTGCATTTCTCTTTTTTTGAGCCCCATAACAACTTTATGAAGTAGGTGCCATAACTCTTTATTATCTTCATTTTAAGGAATTGAGGCCCAGAAAGGTAAAATACCATAAATATTTATTTTTCTCATTTTGCAAATGAGGAAACTGAGACCCAGGGAGAGATTAAGTGATTTACCATAATTGGATGTGAGCCCAGGTCTTCTTGATTCATTGTTCAACACTTTGTCTACAATACCACCATAAGAAATTGAGTGGAAAAGGAGAGGATTTGACAGAAATGGATCCCTTTTCCTCCTATAATCCAGGTAAATCAGCTGTCAGAACCTAGAGGAGAAATAAATTAAGATCAATATGTATGGTTATTAGAGATGGACTATTGAGCAAACTGGAAATCAGCTCCAACTTCCCTGGCCATACCTCCTGGTCTTTTCTGTCTTCCTAAAGAAGTGACTTTGATTGAGCAAAAAATTGATGGTCCTTCCAAACTGTGCCCATTCTGCCAGTTATAACTGGCAAGAGAGATATAGTTTAATCTTGCACTTGGAAATAGAAAATAACATTTTTTTCCAAAAGGAATCAAACAGTCGCTTGTTTTGGGTTCTATGATGGACAGTGGTAATGTATAGCCTTCCCTTCTTTTTAGAGATAGGAAGCTATGGATGTGAAACATTAAATATTTCTCTACTGAAATGTTGGTTAGTTTTGTTGAATTGTTTTTTTCTCCCTCTTTTGTTATTCTTTGTTCCAAGGGTAGATCTCACGGTAGAGTAGAAAAGATGGCTATCTTAGGAAATTAAAATTACATAAAAAAGAAAAGTTATTAATGATCTAAAAAGAAAATCAGTAAGTGAGCATTTTTAAACGTATTTTTTAGTTGCAAGAGTGTAGTCGAGCAATAATTAACAAGGACATTAGCAACAATCTTGTTTCTACTATTAAATTTAAATAGAGAAGACTCTAAGACAGTTTTAAATCACTAAAATCTTAACCCTCATTCAATTAAGAATCTTCTGTATTTTTCATGAGCTTGTCACTTTCTGACAAAAATTCCACTTTTCCATATTGATTTATGTATGGGCTTAATTTATTTTTGTTTCCTTAATCTTTTGCAAAAGATTAGTGAGAAGTAACTCATTCTCACTCAATTTGTGGTGCCCTATTCCTATCAAATTTACTTGCATCGGTCAGTAAACAAGGCCTCCTGAATTCTGTCCTTATTATTGGTCAACAAATAAAAAGGAATAAAATAATCCGTGTTTAAGCATGAGAATTCCTCCTTCTCCTCTGTCCTCTCCCCACCCCATCCTCCTTTAATCTGTTTATATCAAAGGTTAAAAATTTGGTAGTTGTGAAGCTAGTAAGATTGCTAAACTGGAAGGTTAAAACAGAGATAGGTGGTTGGATGCCTTTTACAGAGGGCTGAAAAAAACTAATGATTCTGTTCTTGGAAGTATGATGTAGAGCAAACACACAGATGAAGAGGACAGTTTTGAAAATAATGTAAAATTTATCATATGCTTTTTAAAAAGTGGGTGATATGAAATACAGATTTCCTGTTTTATATACTCACTACTGTTACTTTTTCTTAGTTCAGAATAAAAATAAATTTAAAAAAAAAAAGAAACCCATTTGGTTGCTGCTGGGGGAGCAAATTTCAGTGATTACATAACCAGGTTCAAAACCCTGGCATCATATTGATAAACATGGAAATATGTTTAGATGAATTACCCATGTTTAATCTATATTGAATTGCTTGCTGTCTTGGTTAGGGGGGCTGTAGTAATATAATAATAAAACTAGGAAGGGAGGAAAAAATTTGGAAAACAATATCTTACAAAAATGAGTGTTGGAAACTATATTTACATATAATTGGAAAAAGAAAATTAAGGGAAGTTAAATAAGAAAATGAGAGATTCTGAGACGAGGTACAGAGAAAATTGGTTTTTCTTTGAGAATTTAAAAGGGGGTAAAATAAAGGTGAGTAAACAATACACTATTGTAGAAAGGAGGAAGAAAAGACTAGAACATCAACTCTCCCATCTTTTAATCCCAGTATCTACTGTTTCACACGTTTTTCTGTTCTGTGCCTATCATCTCTTTTGTCTTCCTTCTCCTTTCTGCTGTCATCACCCTAAACTAGATCATAATTACCTTTTATTTGGTTTATTTTAATAACTTCCTCTTGAGTTCTCCATATTCATTTTATGCCCTTTCCTCTGTACTGTTCATATAGTTAGCAAAATCATATTTCTAATACATATGATTATTTCATTTTCCTCTTAGATTCTCAGTTACTTACCATTGCTTGTAGAATAAAATATTAGTTCTTCATCCTGACATTCAAGACCCTTTGTAATTTTTTCTATGCTACTTTTCTAACTTTAATTAACACTCTTCCTTTTCAATTAGTAAATCAAAGCATTTATTAATTCCTTCTGTGTTCCAGACACTATTTTAAATTCTAGGGATTCAAAAAGTACAAACAAGCCTTGTCCTCAAGAAACTCACTTCCTTAAAGTGGAAATAACATGCACAAAATTAGTTAAACATAAGATATATGAAGCATAGATAGAAGGTAATTGCAAAAAGAAAGACATTAGCAGCTGTTGGGAGGAAAATGGGGGCAGGAAGGGACTAGAAAATACCTTTTGTAGTTCATTGGATTTGAGCTGAGTCTTGAAGGAAGCCAAGGAGGGTAGGAGTAGAAATTGAGGGAGAGCGAGATCATTTCTCACATGAGGGACAGCCATTGAGATCTAATATCTAATGTCTAACCTGTATTAGAAATAACAGGTAGACCTGTATAGCTAGACCATAGCATATATGGAAAAGAAAAATGTCTAAGAAAATTGGAAAGTAGGAAGAAACCAGGTTATGCAGTTTTTTTTTTACTTTTTTTCTTTTTTAAACAGTAGCTTATTTTCAAAACATGTAAAGATAATTTTCAACATTTACCTTTGCAAAATCTTATGTTCCAGATTTTTTTCTCCCTCCTTTCCCTCATCTCTAAATAGCAAGGAATCCAATATACATTAAACATGTGCAATTCTTCTATACATATTTCCACAATTATCATGCTGCATGAGAAAAATCAGATCAAAAAGGGAAAAAATGAGAAAGAAAACAAAATACAAGCAAACAACAACAAAAAAGTGAAAATACAATGTTGTGATCCACACTCAGTTCCCATATTCCTCTCTGCATGTAGATGGCTCTCTCCATCACAAGAACATTGGAACTGGCCTAAGTTGTCTCATTGTTGAAAAAAGCCATGTCCATCAGAATTGATCATTGTATAATGTTGTTATGTTGTGTACAATGTTCTCTTAGTTCGACTCTCTTCACTTAGCATCAATTCATGTCTCTCCAGGTCTCTCTGAAATCATCCTGCTACTCGTTTCTTAGAGAACAATAATATTCTATAACATTCATATACCATAACTTATTTAGCCATTCTCCAACTAATGGGCATTCACTTAGTTTCCAGTTTCTTGCCACTATAAAATGAGCTGTCACAAACATTTTTTCACATGTGGGTCCTTTTCCCTTTTTTATAATCTCTGTGATACAGATCCAGTAGAGACACTGCCAGATCAAAGGGTATGCACAGTTTGATAGGCCTTTGGGCATAGTTCCATTTTGCTCTCCAGAATGGTTGGGTCATTTCATAATTCAACTAACAATGTATTAATGTTCTAGTTTTCCCACAGCCCTGCCAACATTTATCACTATCTTTTCCTGTCATCATAACCAATCTGAGAGATGTGTAGTGGTTCCTCAAAATTGTCTTAATTTATATTTCTCTGATCAATAGTGATTTAAAGCATTTTTTCATGGACTAGAAATGGTTTTAATTTCTTCATCTGAAAATTGTTCATATCCTTTGACCATTTATCATTTGGAGAATGGTTTATATTCTCATAAATTTGAGTCAGTTCTCTATATATTTCAGAAATGAGGACTTTATCAGAACCCTTGGATATAATTTTTTTCCCTATTTTTCTGCTTCCCTTCTAATCTTGTCTGCATTGGTTTTATTTGTACAAAAACTTTTTAACTTAATATAATCAAAAATTATCCATTTTTGCATTTCACAATGTACTCTAGTTCTTTGGCTACAAACTCCTTCCTTTTCTACAAGTCTGATAGATTATCCTTTGTTCTTCTATTTTGCTTGTAGTACCACTCTTTATGTCTAAATCATGAACCCATTTTGATTTCATGTAGGTATAGGGGGTTGTGTTGGTCAATAACTAGTTTCTGCCTTACTATTTTCTAATTTTTATAGTAATTTTTCTCAGTCAATTTTTATCCCAAAAGTTAGGGTCTTTGGGTTTATCAAACATTGGATTACTGTAGTCATTTACTATTGTGTCTTGTGAACCTAATCTGTTCTACTGATCAACTACTCTATTTCTTAGCCAGTGCCAAATGGTTTTGATGACACTACTTTATAATATAGTTTTAGGTTTGGTACAGGAGGCCACCTTCATCAGCATTTTTTTCATTAATTCCCTTGAAATTTCTGATCTTTTGTTCTTCCAGATAAACTTTCTTAATTTTTTTAGCTCTGTAAAGTAATTTCTTGGCAGTTTGATTGGTTTGGGACTGAATAAGTAGATTAATTTAGATAAAATTGTCATTTTTATTATATTAGCTTGGCCTACCCTTGAGTACTTGATATTCTTCCGATTGTTTAGATTTGACTTAATTTGTGTAGAAAGTGTTTTGTAGTTGTGTTCATATAGTTCCTGGCTTTGCCTTGACAGATAGACTCCCCAATATTTTATATTATCTACAGTTATTTTGAATGGAATGTCTCTATATATCTCTTGCTGTTGGACTTTGTTGGTGACATATAAAAATGCTGATGATTTATGTGGATTTATTTTGTATCCTGAAACTTTGCTAAAGTTGTGAATTGTTTCTAGTAGTTTTTAGTTGATTTTCTAGGGTTCTCTAAGCATACCATCATATCATCTGCAAAGAAAGATAATTTGGTTTCCTCATTACCTACTCTAATTCCTTTAATCTCTTTTTCTTCTCATTGCCAAAGTTAACATTTCTAATACAATATTGAATAGTAATGACATTAGTGTGCAATCTAGTTTCATTCCTGATCTTATTGGGAATGCTTCTAGTTTATCCCCATTACATATGATGGTTGCTGATGATTTTAGATAGATGCTACTTATCATTTTAAGGAAAACTTCGTTTATTCCTTTGCTTATTAGTGTTTTTAATAGGAATAGGTTTTGGATTTTGTCAAATGTTTTTCTGGATCTATTGAGATAATTATATGATTTTTGTTAGTTTGTTTATTGATATTGATCAGTTATACTAATAGTTTTCCTAATATTGAATCAGCCCTACATTCCTCCTGTAAATCCTAATTGGTCATGGTGTATTATCCTGGTAATTCTCATTCTCTGTTTTGACCTTACCTGGTTTAGGTATCAACCCCATATCTGTGTCATAAAAGGAATTTGGTAGGATTCCTTCTTTCCCTATTTTCCCAAATAGTTTACATAATTCCAAATAGTTTGGAATTAATTGTTCTTTAAATGCTTGGTAGAATTCACTTGTAAATTCATCTGGCCCTGGAGATATTTTCTTAGGGAGTTGATTAATAGCTTGTTCGATATCTTTTTCTAAAATGGGGCTATTTAAGTAATATATTTCTTCCTCTGCTAATCTGGGCAATTTTTATTTTTATATGTATTTATTCATTTCACTTAGATTATCAGATTTATTAGATTATCAGCTTAGGGTTGGGCAAAATGGCTCCTATTGTTGTAATTTCCTCTTCATTGATAGCAAGTTCCTTTTCATTTTTTATATGATTTTCTTCTTTCCTCTTTTTAATCAAATTAACTAAGTTTATCTATTTTTTTTCATAAAACCAATTCTTAGTTTTGTTTATTAGTTCAATAGTTTTCTTACTTTCAGTTTTATTAATCTCCCCTTTTATTTTCAGAATTTCAAATTTGGTATTTAACTGGGAATTTTTAACTTGTTCTTCTAATAGCTTTTTTAGTTGTATGCCCCATTCACCGATCTTCTCTTTCTCTATTTTATACAAGTGAGCATGTAGAGATATAAAATTTCTCTTAAGAACTGCTTTGGCTGCATCTCATAAATTTTGGTATGCTGTTTCTTTATTGCCATTCTCTTGGATGAAATTATCAATTGTTTCTATGATTTGTTGTTTCACCCACTCATTCTTTTTTTTTTTTTTTTTTTTGCTGAGGCAATTGGGGTTAAGTGACTTGCCCAAGGTCACATAGCTAGGGAATGTTAAGTGTCTGAGGTCAGATCTGAACTCAGGTCTTCCTGACTTCAAAGCTGGTGCTCTATCCACTGCGCCACCTAGCTGCCCCCCCCCACTCATTCTTTAGGATAAGATTATTTAGTTTCCAATTAATTTTTGGCCTGTTTTCCCCTGGCCCTTTATTACATGTAATTTTTATTGCATCATGATCTTAAAAAGATGCATTTACTATTTCTGCCTTTCTGCATTTGATTTTAAAGGTTTTTATGCCCTAATACATGGTCAGTTTTTATGTGGGTTCCATGTATTGCCGAGAAAAAAAAATACATATATATGTATATATATACATATATATTCCTTTCTGTCCCTATTTAATTTTCTCCAGAGGTCTATCATGCCTAACTTTTCTAAAATTCTATTTACCTCTTTAACTTCTTAATTTTTGGTTTTGTAGTTCAATTTATCTAGTTCTGATAGAGCAAAGTTGAGATCGCCAACTAGTATAGTTTTGCTGTCTATTTTTTCTTGCAGTTCTCTTAATGTCTCCTCTAGGAATTTGAATGCTATACCACTTGATGCAAATATGTTTAGTATTTATATTACTTCATTATTACCTTTTAGCAAAATGTAATTTCCTTCTTTATTTCTTTTAATTAAATCTATTTTTACTTTTGCTTGATTTGAGATCAGGATCATTACCTTTCTTTTTTTTTTTTTTTTTACTTCAGTTGAAGCATAATTGGTTCTGCTTCAGCCTTTTACCTTTACTCTTTATGTCATTCTGCTTTAAATGTATTTCTTGTAAACAACATATTGTAGGATTCTGACTTTTAATCCAGTCTGCTATACACTTCCGTTTTATGAGAGAGTTCATCCAATTATGCAAAATTTTAAATGACAAACAGATATGCAAAATTTTAAATGACAAACAGAAGACTTTATATTTAATCATAAATCTAATAGGGAGCCATTGGTATTTCTTGAGTAGTGGAGTGACATAGTCGGGCTTATACTTTAATAAGGTCATTTCAGCAACTGAGTATAGGATATATTGAAGTAGGGAGAGGTTCAAGCCTATTATAATAGTGTAGGCAAGATGTAATTATTATATAAAGCCCCCAAAAGTAATAGCTCATATTTTTTGTATTAAATTATTTAATCTGCCATGAAAACCATGTATTACAATTATTGAATATATATTTTATTAACAAATTAAATCAATAATAAAACGTGATTTATAATATTTTGTCTATGAGAAAGACCATACCTAAATTTATCTCAAAGCCTCAATACAATAACAGATGTCTTTTCTTCACATCTAGAAATAGTTTTGGCATTCAGTCCACTACAGATGCTAATTAAAGTCTGTCAAGTATTTTCTTCATATTTCTTAAGATGAGTTAATTCAGTGTCTCAGGAAATAAATTATGTTAATCCTCTTTCTTTACCCTTTCTTTAGGCATCAGAAGAAACACTTTCTAGAATATCTGTAGACAGTCACTTCCTGATGATACTCATGATTGACTTCTTTTTAAAATGTTTCTTCATAATATATCAATTAAGATATTCAACAAGAAAGGATTTTCTCCCTTCTTTTTCTCTGTATTCTCCATAGTTTATCATAATTTTTCACAGTTAAAAAAAAGATAAAACACATTCCCCCTGATTCTGTTAAAAGCACATTAAAAGTAGAATTACAGAAGATACTCCCAACTATCTTTTCTGCAGCATTCCATTTGGCCCCTAAAGGTACTATAATGATGGTTATATTCTCTGTGGAAAAGTTTAAGAAAACAGATATTGTTTAAGAAAACAGATATTACACTATGTTTAGGAAATACCAAACAAACCAGTTTGTCTAGAATATAAGGTGCATGAAAGGCAATAACGGGATGTAATATTGGAAGGATATGATGAGGTCTCATGAAGAGTTTTAAATGCCAAACTGAAGAGTTTATATTTTAGTTACACAAAATACTGTTGTTTAGGGAAGTTCAGTGAAACTTAGAAGGCAACTAGGTGGTTTAATGAAGAGAGTACTGAGCCTGGAGTTAGGAAGACTCCTTCCAAAATTAAAATCTGGATTTGGACACTTACTAGGTGAGCCACTCTGGGCAAGTAACTTCATCCTATTTGCATCCGTTTCCTCATCTGTAAAATGAGCTGGAGAAGGAAATGGCAAATCGCTCCAATATCTCTGCCAAGAAAACTCAAATGGCATCATAAAGAGTTGGATACAACTAAAAAAATGCCTCAACAACAATGAAACCTGAAAGAGCTTTGTTCTAATAGAATACATCTTTGTGAAAATATTTGTTGTTGTAGGGGGAGAAGAGGGAGGCAGAGTAATTAATAGGAGATACATATATTGTATATTGGAAAGAATTTAATTCAGTGCTCTTCCTATTATTTCAAGTTCAGAATCCAGTATGTGGATGATTACACTAATATCTTTGTGCTTTAACCTAATCTTTTTTTTTTTTTTTTGGCAAGGCAATTAGGGTTAATTAGAGTTAACAACTAGTAACAATTAAGTGTCTGATTTCGGATTTGAACCCAGATCCTCCTGAGTCCAAGACTGGTGCTCTATCTACTGCATTGATCCAGCCTTTCAAAGGAGACATAGTATCCTAACATAAGTCAAATCCAATATGAAAGTAAAAATAAATTAAATGCCAACCATCCACATAAGTGATTTCTTTTTTTTCCCCTTTTCTTTTCTCTTTTTGTTTTTGGAACAATTGAGGTTAAGTGCCTTGCCTAGAATAATACAACTAGTAAGTGAATGAAGCCAGATATGAACTCAGGCTTCTCTGAATGCGGGGAAGAAATTTTTTCCATTACACCACCTAGCTGCCCTTTAACTGATTTCTAAACTCCAGCCATTGGCCTGTTAATTTTCATCATTATTCAATACAACAATATTCCAGTATAAAAAATAATTTGGATGCTTTTTAAAAAGCCATTGTTACAGTGCCTGTACTCTTATGGTTCCCATATTTACTTCCTCTATCCCACTGATTTATCCCTACCTTTAGGTTATAGCTCTCATTGTTTGATATTTGCATATCATTCTATTTTAAAATTGTCCTTTAATTGTCAGTTTCATTGACAACTTTACAACTGGAAAGGATTTCTCACACTGTCTGTGATCAGAAATGATCTTGTGGAATGTTCTTTCTCTAGTAACAATTGTCTTCTCCATGAACTAGGATCCATCGGTGGACTGTTTTTTGCAGTAGGAATTGCCCAGTACGCCCTGCTAGGATACTTCATTCGCTCCTGGAGAACGCTTGCAGTTGTGGTTAACCTGCAAGGAACAGTGGTCTTTCTCTTGTCATTGTAAGTTTTTTTTCCTTTAATTTTAATTTACTGCTTTGCAGGAGTACCTTAAGAAAATGAATACTATTACTTAGAGGAACTTTGTTTGCTTGATTAAGAAGTAATTCTTTATCAGTTCTCTTAATACTTTTTAGCTTTTGGAAAGATGATTAATGTATGCATTTTGCAGGTGTTCATTGTTTGAAATGAGCTCTTGATATAAAGAAATTCAAAGAGATGGATGGATGGATGGATGGATGGATGGATGGATGGATGGATAAATAGGTACATAGAGGGAAGATGATAAAGAGATAGAGAGATACATAGATGTAAAGCTTTTGATATAAAGTTTATATTACAGAATTGTGAAAGTAGAGAACTAATTTTTTTAAGATAACTTGAGACCAAAAGAGGCAGCATGCTTATTGGGTAAGGGGTTGATTGAGAGTCAGGGAAGTCTGGACTGATGTACTGCCTTAGACACACACTAGAAAGGACATTTAAGTGCTCGATGTCCCAGGCAATTTTTCATCCTTATAAGCTTCTACAGAGCTGCCCATCTGCATCTGTAGAGAGAGTCTCATGGGACTATTGACATTGATAAGATTTTATTCCTCAAAAAAAACGTTTCAATAAAAGAGACCATAACAGCCTCTTTATACTAGGTAATAGGCTGTGGTTTTAGTAGCTTTAATAAATTTCTTGATATTTTTTTTATTTGTGGGTACTTTTTAAAAAGAAAATATAAATAAAACATCTTAACTATTGTGATCACCTTTGATCTTATTAAGAGTTTTTAATCTAAGAAAATTATATTTTATTATCTTAACTGTAGTATCTCTAAGGACCAACCTAGCACAGAAGGGCTTATCACTCTTAGGTTGACCACTAACTGAAAAATTCTTTGGCCATTGGAACCCAGAAAATAAACATTTTAATGGCCCTGGCTGTGCTTTCAAGTTGTAGAAGTGCTAAGAACCACGTTTTTAGATAATGTACATAATCGTTAACTTAATTATAATCCTCGTTCATTGACCCAAAAAATGGACATTATTTTTAAAGGAACTGAATCTTATCTATGTCAGTAGTCCCATAGTAGGCATCATTAAAAGATAAAAGGAAGTTCCAGGCAAATCAAAGATGGCTCTTGGAGACACTTTTTGGAAAGGCAAACAAAGGAACTGGTGGAGTTGTGTTTTATCACCCACCACTTATGCAATATGGAACATAATTTCATGGAATACTTGTATATCTCATCTTGCATAGTTCATAAAAAGCAGAAATAAAAGTAATAATTAAGGTTTATATTGGAACTTTAAGCTTTGAAAAGTACTTTAGATACAGTTCATTTGGTCCTCACAACAGCTCTTTGAGGTAATTACTATTAACATCCCCATTTTACAGTAGAGAAACTGAAACTTAGTTTAAATAATTTGATGATAATCACATAGTTAGTAATTGTCACAAGTGTCACCCACTTCTTTTTTATTCCAAGTCTGGTGCCTTTTCCACTATTTCATACTAATTCAGTTCTTCCTAAAGGTAATTTCTACTGATTATCTTTTACAAAGGATGAGAAATTAGAGAAATTCTAAGAACTGACAACATTCTTTAAACTCAGAGTTCTTCATATATTTTACGTTGTATAACATATATTGGATTGCTTGCCATCTAGGGGAGGGGGTGGAGGGATGGAGGGAAAAATTTGGAATGGAAGGGTATGCAAGGGTCAATGTTGAAAAATTATGCATATTTTTTGAAAATAAAAAGCTTTAATAAAAAATACTAGATAAAAATAAATAAATAAACTAGGAGTTCTTATGGAGTCATGAACTTTTATATAGTTTTTCAAAACTGTAATCCCATGTATTTTATATTATGTATTTTTTATTTTATTTTTTATTAAAGCTTTTTTATTTTCAAAACATATGCATAGTTTTCAACATTCACCCTTGCAAAACCTGTGTTCCAAATTTTTCTTTTTCCCATCCTAGACAGCAAATAATCCAATATATGTTAAACATGTGCAATTCTTCTATATATATTTGTACAATTATCATGCTGAACAAGTAAAATCAGATCAAAAAAGAAAAACATGGGAAAGAAAACAAAATACAAGTGTACAACAAAAAAAGTGAAAATACTCTGTTGTGATCCACACTCAGTCCCACAGTACTGTCTCTGGGTGCAGATGGTTCTCTCCATCATAGAACCATTGGAACTAGCCTTAATCACCTCGGTGTTGAAAAGAGCCACATCCATCAAATTGATTATCGTATAATCTTGTTATTGTTGTGTACAGTGTTCTCTTAGTTCTATTCACTTCACAGCATCAGTTCATGTAAATCTCTCCAGGCCTTTCTGAAATCATTTTGCTGATCATTTCTTATAGAACAATAATATTCCATAACATTCATGTGCCAAGGCTATGCATTTTTTGAAAGTACACTAAGAAGGGGTACATAGGCTCCCCTAGAATTGCCAAAGAGATCCTGACACACAAAAAGTTAAGAACTTCTATTTCTAACCAAGTCAGCATACGTTTTGATATTCTAAGACTTCCATGCAAAGGTCAGCACAAGAGAAGAAAGTAAAAAATATATTGGAAAATATGGCTCTGGTTTGAGAAACAAAAAAGGTCAGAGCTTTTGAGACTATACAGAGGTCTCATGCCTTGAAACTATGAATAATTTCTTCCGGAAGGCAGTCAGAAGGAACAGGACATGATGAGCAGAAAACATCACCAAAAAGGAAATTTATTCCTTACCATTCTGTCATAGTCTGCTGACAAGGCGCTAGATATTATTTGTCTTTCTTGAGATGTAGAACAGAGTTAAATTAAAATAGTCTCCAAAATCTCCCCAAGTTTGGATTCTCCATCTCTGCCATTTCCTGGTCCAGTTGATTCAGTATTTTAATGTGTCAAAATCTTTTTGAGTTTCAGTTTTGGTCTCCATTATATTAACCTGCCTCCTCAACTTTGGTCATTTGCAAATTTGGAAGCATCCCATCTATACCATCATCCATGATACTGATAAAAAAATATTTAGTGGCATAAAACAGATCTATGGAATATTTTATTGTTGATATTTCAAGTTGACATAAAATCATTATACAGCTAGTCTTTGGCTCTAGCCATTCAACCACTTCTAAATCTACCATCACCTAATCCATATTTCTCACATATGAGAGACTTTGCTAAATGCTTTCCTAAAAATCTAGGTAAAGTCAAATCAGCAAGTATTTATGAAACATCTACTATGTGGCAGGCATTGTGATAAGCTCTGGGGATACAAAGACAAAAAATAGTATCTGCTCCCAATAGGATCTAAAAAGAGATAATATATAAACAGCTAGGTGCAGATAAACTATATATGGAATAATTTGAAGGTAATCTGCATAGAGAAGTCATTAACATTAAGGGGATTCTAGAATGTCTTCTACAGCAGCTAGGTAGTGCCATTGTGCAGAAAGCACTGAATCTAAAGCCAGGAATACTCATCTTTATGAGTTCAAATCTGACCTCAGACCTTTACTAGCTGTGTGACCCTGGGCAAGTCACTTAAGCCTATTTGCCTCAGTTTCCTCATCTGTAAAATGATCTGGAGAAGGAAATGACAAATTAATCCAATGTCTTTGCCAAGAAATCCCAAATGGATTCATGAAGAATGAGACATGCCTGAAATAGCTGAACAACAAAGAAAGGCTTCTTGCAGAAGGTAGGATTTTATCCAGATCTTTAATGTAAGTCAGGAGATTGAGGTGAAGAGTAAGGGAATTCCATGCATGGAACAGCCAGTAAAAATATCTGCAGATGGGAAATAGAGTATCTTGTGCCAGGAACAACAAGGAGGCTAGTGTCCCGGGGTTCCATAGTATGTGGTAGGAATCAAGTGAAGAAATATTTGAAAGGTGATGAAGGACATTGAATGGCAAAAGAGGCTTTTATATATGATCCTCAAAGTAATAGGAAACTTATGAAGTTATCTATAGTGATGACATAGTGAGACCTATGCTTTTAGGAGATCAATTTGATAGCCTAGTAGAAAATGGAATGGAGTAAAGAGATACTTAAGTCAGAAAGACCATTCAGCCAACTGATATGTGAAGTGAGAAGGACCTGCAGTAGGATAGTGATGGAGTCAAAGGAGAGAAGGGGGTGTGTATAAGAGATACTATGAATTATAGAACTGGCAATAGATTGGAAATAGGAAGTGACAGTGAATGAGGAGTCAAGGGTGGCTGAACTGAAACACTGATTGTGTTAATTTTTTAAACTGAGCTAAATTGATTGATGTAGATTGTGCATCTACCTTAGGTTCTAGAGCCAGGGCTACTTAATCTTTTCTACTCGCAACTCCTTTTTGCCCGAGAAATTTTTATGTGACCCTGGTATATAGATATATAAAATAGGTATACAAGTCAAACATTTACTGATAGTCACATTCAGTTATACGACCCATATGGGGTTGCAAATTACAATTTAAGAAGCTGGGTTCCAGCCAACTTTCCCTTTTCTTCTCCCTCAACATTGTTTGTTTCCAGAATTTCACTCTAGGATTTTCTTTCCCTCTATCTTTCTTGTAGAGTTTTAGGCCATGGAATTCTATCCTTCCTTTCTGTGAACACTTTGAAATCTGTTCATCTAAGATTTCTAGCATATACCATGCTTTACCTTGTTTTCCTTTCTTTTTCTACTGCAAAGTCTCTGGTGGGATGCTTACTTCTACCAAGAATCTGATTGTTTTCACCCCAGCAACTAGTTCTTCATGTTGGTTCTTTCATCTTTTTAAGAATGAAATGATCATCAAAACAAATCAAGAAATTACGGTTGCAAGGCAGCTAGTTGGAGTAGTGGATAGAACACTAGCCCTGAAGTCAGGAGAACTTGAGTTCATATCTGGCTTCAGACATTAACACTTCCTAGCTGTGTGACCCTGCGCAAGTCACTTAACCCCAGTTACCTCAGTTTAAAAAAAAAAAAAAAGAAGAAGAAGAAAAGAAATTACAGTTTTTCTGCTTATAACAATAACATCTAATATTTATGTAAGGCTTTAAGAGTTAAAAAGCACTTTGCACATGTATCTCATATGATCCTCACAACAGTCAAGGACTGTCAGGTACAGTTCAATAATGATACATAAAGAAACACATCTTTATTTATGGAGGGATTCTCCACAGAGGGAGTTCCCTACAAGCCTGAATACTGCCCTCTGCCTCCTATCCAAAAAATGATAAAGCATTAAGTACCTCAAACCAAAGATTTTTTAGAGTATGTTAAATTTTATTCTCCTGGTGAAATTTAATCATTTTTAACAAAGGCACCAGGACACTTCTGCTGAAATCCTGGCCTTTAAAAGTCTCTTGGGGTTTGAGGAAGATAATATACTTCTCTAATGAAAGTAGCCTTTTTTTTAAAGTATTTTTTTTGAATTCTTCTTTTTAGAATTGCCTTCAGAGGCAATTTATAAGCCCAACTTGCCCACCTTTATAATCAGCCCTTGTTTTTGCCAAGCTCTGATGTCTCAACTAACCATCAACTTTATCCAGCACACTGAAGCTCTGAAAGACTTTTGGATCATACTAAATTATTTTTTTTCTTAAATAGCCAAACTAGTACTTTTGAAGTAAGAGCTTTTTAAAAAAAATATTGTGACCTAGGGCAGCATTTTTGAAATAAGTATATCTTCCTCCCCAAATCACTACAATTATATTCACTTTGTTATTTTTATTATTGTTATTTTAATTTTTGAAACTTAGTCCCCCACACCTCATCTTGCCCAGATCAAAAATGCAGCATCCATTCATGGACCAAATCCCACTGTAGATCAACCTGGGAACTTTGACCAATTCTGTCTCTAACTTGGGCCTGTTTGCCCTCCTTTGGGCAACCTGGCAACTCTCTGCTCCTGGAAATGGTATCTGTATAGGTTTAGACATAGTGCAGACATCTAATTGTCTTAGCTTAATGCAACTCAGAAGTCCAGAGCTTAAGAAATCCACCATCCTCAGCAATCTGGTAGTAGTGATTATAGGCTGTGTCACCATATCAGCTACTGACATGTACTTTGAAAGGAAAAACACATATTTGTTTGTGTTCTGGCTTGTTTACTTTTTAAAACTATCAAATTACATTCTAGTCATTATATATATGTGTATGTATTTATATATATGATGTATATATATTTGTGGGGGGGTGAATGGGTAGGTATACACTTATATTTACATTCTTATATATATCTGCATATAATGCATGCATATGTATCTCTGTATACATGTGTGTCTCTGTGTATGTGCACACACACAAATATCATAATCTGTCCAACAAACACTTACTAAATCCTTACTTGGTATAGAGCACTGTCCTATTTCTGCCCAAGAGCAACTCTAGAGAGGACATAATCTCTGCCTTTGTGAAGCAGACAGGGACCACATAAACCTACATATATATTCATCGACATATATCCAGAGAGGGCAAAGATATAAACACAGATAAATATAATGTCCCCTACTTCAAGAATATGCAGTTTCATGAACATAGGTGTTCATCTCACCACTCAGTCAATCAACAAACATTTATTAAGTACTTATCAAGTAGTCTTTCCCCTTAAAGGTCTCCCATCTGATTGGGGAAGATATAACATATACATAAATTGGTCCTTATAAGATAAAAGACAGAATAGGTAAGAATCCAGATCACCAGTCCTCTAACCTCAGAAGAGAGTTGTTTTTCATCATACTTTACCTAGAAATGAGCATCTCCAAATGTAGCTAGGCCAGTCCTTGAAGAGACATACATGTAACTGCTGGATTTTTTGCTCCTGGATTTGCTTTGGAGAATTGCTCCATAATTTTGGAATTATGCTCAAAAAGTGACCAAACTGTGCATACCCTTTGACCCAGCAGTGTTTCTAATGGGCTTATATCCCAAAGAAATCATAAAGGAAAGAAAGGGCCCCACATGTGCAAGAATGTTTGTGGCAGCTCTTTTTGTAGTGGCTAGAAAATGGAAATTGAATGGATGCCCATCAATTGGAGAGTGGCTGAATAAATTATGGTATATGAATGTTATGGAATATTATTGTTCTATAAGAAACGACCAACAAGATGATTTCAGAGAGGCCTGGAGAGACTTGCATGAACTGATGCTGAGTGAAATGAGCAGAACCAGGAGATCATTATACACGGCAACAACAAGACTATATGATGATCAGTTCTGATGGACATGACTCTCTTCAACAATGAAATGTTTCAAACCAGTTCCAATTGTTCAGTAAAAAAGTCATATATACCCAGAGAGAGGCCTGTGGGAACTGAGTGTGGACCACAACATAGCATTTTCACACTTTCTGTTGATGTTTGCTTGTATTTTGTTTTCCTTCTCAGGTTTTTTATCTTTCTAAATCTGATTTTTCTTGTGCAGCAAGATAACTGTATAAATATGTATGCTTATATGGGGTTTATCATATATTTTAACATATTTAACATGTATTGGACTACCTGCCATCTAGGGGAGGGAGTGGGGGGAAGAAGGAAAAAATTTGCAAGAGTCAATGTTGAAAAATTACCCATGCATATGTTTTGTAAATAAAAGCTTTAATTAAAAAAATAAGCAGACACAAGAAAAAAAATTGCTCCATACTTGGAGCCTTCCCATGTTTGGAAGGACTTTTTGAAGCTTATGCTCCACTGGCACAGTCTTTGAGACCCCAAGGTCACCTCCAGGCCAGGATGAGACATTAAAACCAGCGTTTTAGTGAAAGTACATATGACAGGGATATATTGAATGATAAATGTGTGTGAGAATTTTAAAAATGAAGATCTTTAAGATGCAAAGTGGAAAATTATTAGCAACAAGGAGAAATTATTTAAGACTTTAAAGAGGAGGTTGATTTGCGCTGGACTTTAAAGGTAAAGTTGGGAAGACTATTTGTGGTATAACGAACACTATTAATTCAGAGAAAAAGAATAGTTTTATTTGGCTAGATTATATTACATATGGCTGTAGATGATATGAGAGTGGACTGGAAAGGTAGAAAAGCCCCAGATTACAAAAGCCCTTAATGTCAGGATAAAGAATTTTCATTTTGATCAATGGACACTAAGGAGTCCCTGAAGATTTTTCAGCAGAGTAGTATGACTAGATTTAAGCAGAAAGGTTATCCTAGCAATGGGTATGAAGTACAGATTGGAGGAAGAAGAGGATAGAAGCAGTTATGCTTCTTAGGAACTATTACAGTAGTCCAAGATGGTGGTCATAAGGTCCTGTGGCTAGGATGGATTTGAAACCAGGCCACTTGCATGTAGGAAAATTGAGCTTTGCCCAGATATGGGAAAAAAAAAAAAAAACCATTGAGGATTATGTGATTCATTTCAAATAATTAAACATTTTTAAGTATCCACTTTATATGACACTGCCCTAAGGGTTAAAGATGCAAATATAGGGACAATCAATATCCCCCCCCCAAAAAAAAAAAGATCTTACACTCTGCGAGGGAGATAGAACCTGTTCTCCTATAAGGACAATAAATTAGAACTGCATGAAGACTTTGGGGATGCTCTATATATATGAATACTATTTGATTTCATCAGTATTGTGAACCCCTAGAGTAGAAACCCTTTCTATCAATACAGATTACATTTTAATTATTTAGTAGATAAGTGCTAGAGACATCTAAAAGCTAAATGACTTGTAAGGGTCATGAAATTATTTGAAAATTTGGGATGTGAGCCCAAATTTATAGCTTGCAAGCCTAGCCATCTATCCACAATACCAGTCTGCTCTGCTCCTGATTATGTGTCTGATCCAGAATATAGGTGTAATAGGAATTAATTAGAAGAAAGAGTATAGAAACTGTGAGGCATTTGTAAAGGTTTCATAAAACAAATGACACCTTTACAAAAAAAGGAAGCCAAGTTTTAATGATATTTTTATCATATAGTCATTTTACACTTCACTAACTCATTTTACACTAGGCTAACACACCTCACACTTCCCTTCATGACGAAAACAAACAAAAAACAATAAAGCAAAAATATCTAATACCAAAGCCTTGTCTGCCAATTGTACAATAGTCTGTCCTCAGAGTCCCTTCCCTCTCTGATGAAGGAAGGATTATGTTTTATTCTCTTCTCTAGGACTCATTGGTTTTTGGTGGCCCAGTTCAGAGAGAGCTGGGCCTGGAGTCAGAAAGACTCTAAATTCAAATTTCATTCAGACATTTACTAGGCAAATCTCTTAACCTCTATCTACCTTAGTTTCCTCAATTATAAAATGGGGGATAATGCACCAACCTCCCAGATTTGTTGTATCAAATGAGTTGATATTTATAAAGTTTTTAACACAATACCTAGTTCATAGCAGGCGCTTAACAAATGCTTGTTTCCTTCTCTTTCCTAGGAGTACTAGAAGCCTCCTTTTATTGATCTTTTTATTTATGTCATTGCAGTTCTCGGTATATTTGTTCTTTTAGATCTGCTTACTTAGCTCTGCATCAAAAGGAAGATGACTACTCTTAAAGTTAGAGATGAGAAAGTACTTTAATGAAGGTGTGAGGGATGATCTGGACAATGATAATTAACATTTATATAGCTCTTACAATGCACCAGACACTGTACTAAGTACTTTATTTATTATCTATTATTATTATTATTATTATATTTATATATATTATTATAATTATTATCTATTTTGATCCTCACAACAACCCTGGGAGGTCGCTGCTATTGTTATCCCCATTTCACAGATGAGAAAACTGAGGTAGACAGAGGTTAATTTCTTGCCTAGTCAGGATTAGAATTTGGGTTTTCCTGACTCCTGCTCCAGAGCTCTATCTGCTGTGCCCCCAACTTTCACTGGGCTAACTGGTGGAGATAAAAAGAAAGTCAAAAACAGTCCCTGACCGCAGCTGTTCAGAGGTAGAAGTTAACAGTTGAAAACTGTGTGATGATCCATTATGATAGGCTTAATTCTTCTCAGCAATATGATGATCTAAGCCAGTTCCAATAGACTTGTGATGGAAAATGCCAACTATGTCCAGAGAAAGAACCGTGGAGACTGAATACAGATCAAAACCTACTATTTTCACTTTTTTGTTGTTTTTTCTTTCTCATTATTTTTCTCTTTTGTTCTGATTTTTCTTTTACAATGTGACAAATATGGAAATATGTTTGACATTATTGTACATGTATAGCCTATATCAGTTAGGGAGGAGAAGAAGGGAGAGAGGGAGAAAAAAATTGTAACACAAAATCTTATAAAAATGAATGTTGAAAACTGTCTTCACGTGTAATTGGAAAAATAAAATACTATTAAGTGAGGGGGAAAAGAAGATATCTGTTTAATAGAAACCACCAAAAAGTCTACTTTGTTTAAAGTAGGACTTCTTAAACTTTGTCCCTTTTCATCCAAGAAATTTTATGTGACTCCAGTATATAAATATATAAAATAGATATACAAGTCAAACATTTACTGATAATAAATCATAATTTCACAACCCCCGAATTCAGTTGCAAGACCTTATATGGAGTCACGAATTACAGTTTAATAAGCTGGGATCTAGATTTTGTGAATGGCCATGACAAGATAAGTTGTATGAAAATTGGTTAATGGAGAATTTAAACAAAGACAGAGATTGTATTTTACCTAGGAGGTGATAGGGAGCCATGGAAGAGGTTTTTTTTGTTTTTTGTTTTTTTTTTTTTTTTTAGCAGGAGAGTAAAATTGTCCAACCTGTAATTTAGGAGGAGATTATTTTGGAAATTGTGTAGATTACATATGTGAGAAACTGGAAGGAGTGAGACTAATTAGGTGGCTGTTTCAGTAGCTCAGAGATGATATAAACTTGAGCTAGGGACTACAGTGATGCTATTGAATGTAAAGAAGGGAATGGATGTGAGATGAGCTAAGGAAGTAAACTAGAGGGCAAAAAAAAAAAAAAAAAAAAAAAAAGGATGTCATATAGTAGGTTCTAATGCACTTGATCCAGTCAGTTCTTACTGCCTTCACACTCCCATTTTCTTCTACTCACAATTTTCACATCTCGATCCCCCTGGGTCCCTGCCTTGGTTGTTCCTGTCATTACCTTTTCTCTAATCTTGGAATCCCCTCTCTTGGTTTATTGTGGGAGGGGACACAGATAGGTAGACCAGTAGTTAGAGCACCAGGGCTAGAGTAAGGAAGATTTGAGCTGAAATATAGCCTCAGACACTTACCAGCTGAATGATCCTAGGCAAGACACTTAATTTCTGCCTGCATCTATTTTTTTTCATTTTAAATGGTCTAACACCTACCTCCCAGGGTTGTTGTGATGATCAAAGAGTAAAATACTTAGCACAGTGATTGGCACATAGTAAGCACTCTATGAATGTTAGTTATCATTACAATTATTATGCATTATTCCTCATCTTTTCTCTATCTTGCTTTTACTAAGGTTCATTAAGGAATTGCATGTGTGGTTTTTAACCCTTTCGAAACTTTGAAGGAAGTGATAAAATTATGAAAAACTTAAAAGCTAACCCACTTCTCTTGTACTAAGAGTAGTAGAACAAAAGTAAATAGAACAAAAACTGGTTTTATTTTCTAGTCATCCCCTTTACCCCAGCCTCTAGTCCATTGAATAGGTTCTACTTTTCCTCTGAATCAGCTGGCCCTACCTCTCTGGGAGTGGACATTAATCTAGGCTCTCTCCTTACTTAAATTAGTTTGTTTTGATAAAACTGCTAGGTATCTCAGGCTTCTGGAACTTATCTCCTAATCTTTTCTCTGGACCTGAGGCTTCTAGTTCTTTCTTCAGGTGTCTCTAAAAATTCTTTCTTTGAATGTTAGATTATGTTGTCAGGACCTTTCTGACACCTAGGCTCTTTGACTCCAAATTATGACTCCAAATCTCTTTGGAAGTTCCATCTTCATCTTGTATTATATGGCCTCCAGTCTTGGTATAATGGAAAGAACCTTGGCTCTAGACCAAGAGGCCTGGGTTAACAACTATTCAGTGATGGAACTGCCCACCAAAAAGGCCAGTCATTTAACCTCAAGCTTCAATTTTCTCATTTGTAAAAATGACAGGCTTGGATTTAGCCTATGAAATTTCTTCCTATTGCAGATCTATGAGCCCAGATTTCAGGACTTCTCCCCCCTGATCCTTGCTTTTCTGGACTTTTGGATGGAATTTTTTTTTTGCTGAGGCAGTTGGGGTTAAGTGAGTTGCCCAGGGTCACACAACTAGAATGTTAAGTGTCTGAGACCAGATTTGAACCAGATCCTCCTGACTTCAGGGCTGGTGCTCTATCCACTGAGCCATCTATCTGCCCCTTGGATGGAATATTTTCAAGGAATTCTTCAAATTTCATCACTTACCCTTGACCCAGTCCCAGATTTTGCTCATTTTGCCTAAAGCATATTTATGACACAGTTGATAAGCTCATTCTGCCAGTCCAACTGTCCCAACCTAACAAGAATTGACATTTCTATTGAACTTTAAGGCTATAAAGCACTTTGCAAATATTGGCTCTATTAATTCCTCAAAACAGTTCTGCAAGATAGATAGTCCAAGTATTTGCCTTGTCTCATGGAATGCCCAAATGGTAAACAGTGATGAAGTTGAGATATAGTAAGTCTAATGATGAGCTAATTTAGTGAGGTTAGGGAGATGGAAAGAATCTGTGGTTTATATTTAGGTCAACACACACACACACACACACACACACACACACACACACACACACATTCCGGGGTTCTTTCTACCACACGACAGTAGATGGGGTCCATTTTTTTTTTTGCATTTTATTCAAATCAAGAATGTATTACAATTTTGTAGTAAACACAAATTTGAATAATGAAAAAATACAAACCAACCTATACATTTATTTACTCATAAAAACCCATTGCAAACTCATTTAAAACAGAAAAATAATAGTACTAAAGTGTGATGGGCTTGTTTTAAACTGTAAAGCTTTGATGCCTTGGGAGGTGAAGGAAAGCAAGGCAGGGAGAAAATTTTGGAATACATAATTTGACAAAAATGAATGTGGAATGTATTTGGAAAAATAAAATACTATTGATTTTTTTTAATTAAAACTTTTTATTTCCAAAACATATGTATGGGTAATTCTTCAACATTAACCCTTACAAAGCTTTCTGTTACAAATTTTCCCCCCTACTCCCCACCCCTCCCCAAGATGGCAGGATATCCACTACATGTTAATTATGTTAAAATACTTGACAAGTCGAATATATGTATACATATTTCCACACTTATCATTGTTGTGCAAGAAAAGTCATATCTACAAGAAAGAAAAATCAGATAAAGGAAACACAATGCAAGCAAACATCAATAGAGAGCATGAAAATATAATGTTGTGGTCCACATTTCACATCCTTCTCTCTGGGTGCATATGGCTTTCTTCACTGAACAATTGGAAGTGGTTTGAAACATTTCATTGTTGAAGAGAGCCATGTCAGATGGGGTCAATTTCTTCTAGAATCTGCATATGTTCAGAAGATCTGTGCCATTTTTTCCCATATTCAACTTCCTTTGCCCATTGTCATTGTCTGTTTTTCATCTCAGTATTCTATGTAGCTCCATTACAAGGTCAAGATGACTTCTCTGTTGAGTCCAGTGAATGTTGATTTTTTTTCTGAGTTCAGCTACCAATCCTTCCTATTTTTCTCCTTACAAACTCTCTTAGATGACTCACTACTCTGATCAGGGTTTTGCTTCCCAAGTGGTTGGTTTTTCTAGAATCCTATAATTTCTTTTTATAATAACAAAATTACCTAGTCATGACTCAGACGAATCTTAGGGGCAATATAGTCCAACCTGCCCATTTTACAAATGAGGAAAGAAGGTCCAGAGGGGTTTGGTGACTTGGCCCCAGGTCTCACTTTTTTAACATGATAATTATTTAGAGACCATTCCTTTCACCAATATAGAAAACAATCATTTATTTCCTCCAAGCCATTAGAACCGTTGCCCCTGACATCAGGGAAGCAGGTGAAAAAGCTATTGCACAAGCGAAAACTCATTCACCCTCTCAAACAAAATAGTCTCACTCAGATTTCTTCACAAATGTTCTCCACGTTTCATTATTTTACTTATTGCTTTATGGGACGAACAAATAACTTTATTTCATGGAGGAATGGCCATTTTGATTGGTCTTGAATAACTTCATTTTAAAGTTATGAAGCATTTTGTATATGCTGGCTCATTTGATTCCCCAAAACAATTTGACAAGATAGATAGTTCAAGTGTTAGCTTTGTCTCATGGAATGCCCCAGTGTAGGTAGGGACAGTTGGTTCAATTAAAGACAGATAATTCCATCTACAAACAAGACAATATAATCATAAGGGTCTTTTTAACATGCCTTTTTATTGCGGTTGGCTTTGAGCAGCAATTTATAATAAACAGTACTCATGGAACAATTAATGAGGTCATCAGTGCTCATAAATCTACTACTGCAGTTCTTGAGTTAGAGGCCCCATGTTTAGATTGCTATATTTGCTACTTAATAATACTCTTTGATATTAATTTTCTTGGGCCTCTGTTTCTTCATCTGTAAATTAAAAGTGTTAGACTAGATGACTTCTCAGGTATCTTCCAGTTTTAAATCAATGATCCTATGATTTTATGAGTCTTCTTTTCTTACTCTTGTCGCCTTCATTTTCAGTTTGTTTTTTTTTTTAACTCTGTCAATTAATATTCTGAGTTAAATAGTAAAACTTTTCAAGGGCAGGGAGCAGGCCTTTTATTTCCACTGTCTTTCCCCATAGAATCTTTTACATCTCTATAGAAAGTGGGTACTTTTTATGGGATTATTGACTGACTCTCCATTAAGTTTCCAAATTCCATAATAATAGTATCTATTTAGTGCCCTTCCTAAAAGCCACAGAGATTTCTAAAAAAAAAAGAGTAATAAAAAGAAAAATAAAGAAATCTTCTTTGATAACTTTAAAAAAAGGTATGATGAATTTCTGATAAATTCTATTCATCCAAATTTTACCTTATACAAAGGACTCTAAGCCTATATAACATCAAAATGGAATATTATTATTTTTAGAGCTTCAAATGGGATTCAGCTATGCTTTCTTATTGTGATTAGTTAATAATGATACTTCTGTATCCCTTCCCCAACTTGTCTTTGAAGAATACTATCAAGTGTTTAAGGCATTGTGAAGGGGGTGTAGTAAGGAGCATGGTGTCCAGAACTTCATTGGTTTATAGAATTCCTTGTGTAGAAACTCCATCTACCAATACAGATTAGCACTGACTAAAATCTGTAATCTTAAAGATTTGCCTGGAGATGACTTTCCCATGGTTGTATGCAAGATGTTGGTGAGAATAGTAGCATTCCATCCATAATAGAGATATTTAAAAAGTATTAATTTTAATAGAATAACAGAGTCATATCATTTCAAATTAGAAAGTGACTGCCAGGTCTTACTTGTACCCGAAAAATGCACTTGAAATGTGGTCATCTAGTTTTTGCTGAATGATCTCCAGATAGCAGGAATCCATTACTTCCAGCCTAGTCTGTTTCTGCAGGGCTCTAATTGTTAGAAAATGTTTCTTTATACCAAACCTAAATCTGCCTTTTTGCAAATTTTCCTTATTGTTCTTAGCTACTAATAGATTTTTTTGAAAAGTACACATTGAAGATGAGAAAAAAAAGGTCAACAGTGGCCAAGATATGATAAAATTAAGGATTCCATTGGTTTATATAAGGTAGAAATAATCTTGCTTCATGAATATCTTTACTCCTTCCTTTCTTCCTTCCTTCCTTATTTTGTTTTTTCTTTCTTTCTTCTCTCCCTCCTTCCCTTTCTCCCTTTCTCTTTCCCCCTCCCTTCTTTCTCCCTTCTTTCTTCCTTTCTCCCTTCTTCCTTCCTTCCTTTCCTTTTTTTTCCTTTCTCCCTCCCTCCCTCTCTTCCTTTCTCTCTTCCTTCTCTTCTTCCTTTTTTTCTTCCTTCTTTCCCTCCTTTCCTCCTTCTTTACTTTCTTCCATAGGAGCATATGTAACTGGTCAAGAAATTCATTCTCTAATGTGGCCTCAGGGAATTTAAATACCAAATTTATCTGACACATAGACTAGCTATACCATTTCTATGCCATTGTATACTATTGCCTGATTGATATGTGTCTGACTCTTTGTTTTATGACAAATTGACATAGGAACTAGATGATAACTAGGGTGTTTTTGAGATTTCCAGTCTTAACCCATAATTCGTATTTCAACATTAAAACTTTTAGATTTATTTTTAAATTATCAATTTGATTTTTTAATTTTTTAAAAACTTTTTTATCCCCATTTTACAAACAATCCTAATTTCTCTTTATAAATCCATATAACTTTGGGTTCACTCACTACATAATACTTCTCTGTAGGAAGGACTTGATTTTTCTTTCATTTTTATATATTTTATGTGGGGTTCTGGCATAGGACCAGAATATAATAGATTTATGATTGAAAAGGACTAAGGTCATAGATTCTAATACCTTTATTTTTACCAGTGAGAAAACTGAGGACTACCTAAGTGAAGTGATTTGTCTAGGAACACATAGCTAGGAAGCTCTGAGGGATGCTCAATCAAAAAGCATTTATTCAGGGGCAGCTAGGTGGTACAGTGGATAGAGCACCAGCCCTGAAGTCAGGAGGACCTGAGTTCAAATCTGGTCTCACACACTTAACATTCCCTAGCTGTGTGACCCTGGGCAAGTCACTTAACCTCAATTGCCTCAGGAAAAAAAAAAAAAAAGCATTTATTCAGTGCCAGACACCATGTTTTATGTCAGAGATACAGCAACAAAAACAAAACTGTCTTTTGCATTCTAATAAGAGAAGCAATATGCAAATTATATATGTGTGTGTGTGTGTGTGTGTGTGTGTGTGTGTGTGTGTGTGTAAAAAGTATATACCAAGTAGAAGGGTCAACTTAGGGAAAAGGTACTAGCATCTAGAACACTACAAAAGGCTCCATCTGAAACTTGAAGGAAATCAGGGATGTCATCAATAGATTGAAGAGAGTTGAATTCCAGGCATGGGGAAATAGCTAGTATGAAGATTATGTTATAGAACTAGAAGGTGAAGTGAAACTATAAGTCATAGATAGAAGGTCATTTTGGCCCAACTGGAAAAATAATGCATAATAAAGCAGGAAGGGACTAGGTTTGAAGGTCTCTAAATATCAAACAAAGAAGTTGCTGGCTGTTCTTAGCTAATAGGGAGCCAAGCTAATTTAATGGAGTGACTATTTTAGGAAAGTCACTTTGGTGATTTTATAAAAAAGAAAATGGAATACAAAGAGACTTCAGGCAAATAAGGAAGCTATTGCAGCAGTTCAGATAAGAAACAATGAGAGCTTGAACTGCATGGTAGCTCTGTGAGTCTAAATTAATCTAATAGGACATCCTAGAGAAATCTAGCTTTGAAGAGCAATTTCAAAGTTTCATAGATTTAGGTGGGAAGAGACTAGGTGTCTAGTTCAACTCTTATCATTTTTGCAGTTGATAAAGCTAAGGTTCAGAGAAATTAATACTATCACGCAGTAAATAACTGTGAGTTGGGAGTTTAAGATTCATTTGACTCCAAGCCTAGCACTCGATTTATTCCATCAAATTACTACCCCTATTCCACCACCATCATTGCTGTCTTTATATCCCTACCATCTAACATGGTCCTTAATAGTAGGTTCTTGATGAATATACAAACAAAAAAAGCATTTAATATGTACTTATGATATGCCATCCACTTTGCCAAGCAATGGGATGCAAAAATAGTCTCTACATTTAGGGAGTTTATGTTCTTATGAAGGAAACAACACAAGAGGGAGGTGGCCCGGCAAAGGAGTTTTTTGATTGGTAATCTAATTCAAGTTTGTATATTTAAATATGTGCTTATATATTACATATATTAATACAATATAATTATTAGATATTTTAAAAATTTTATTGTATTTTAAATTTAACCCAGATGCTATATAAACAAAATTATAAAAAAAGCTTTTTATGCAAATATATTTAATAAACTTTAATAAAAAACTTTTTATACAAATAAATTTAATAAGATTTACGTAATTGGGGAGATATTGATTGTTCATGGATAAGTAGAGCCAATATGATAAAAATGATAATTTTATCCAAATGACTTTATTTGTTCAATGCCATCCCAATTAAACTACCAAAAATTATTTTACTGATTAGGAAAAATAATAAAATTTATCCAGAAGAACAAAAAGTCAAGAATAGAAAAGGAAATAAATTTGTTAAAAATTTAAAGGAGGGTAGTTTAGCAGTACCAGATTTTAAACTATATTATAAGGCAGTGATTATCAAACTATCTGGTACTGGCTTAGAAATGGAAAGAGATCAGTAGAACAGACCAGACACAATTTACAGCAGCAAATAAGCATAATAACCTTGTTTTTGACAAATATAAAGACCTAAGATTTGTGGATAAGAATTCATCATTTATTTTTTTTAAAAAATTGTAAGCAAAACTAGAAAATAGTATGGCAGAAACTGCACATAGACCAATATCTTACACTATTTACCAAGATAAAGTCAAAAAGTATATATGCCCTAGATGTAAAGAGAGATATCACATGAAAATTAGAAGTACATGGAATGCATTACTTATAAAATTTATGGATAAGCAAACAATTTATGAATAAACAAGAGAGAGCACAAAATTAGATGTAAAAAGGATAATTTCAATTATATTAAATTAAAAAGATCTTGTACAGATATTTAATTATATTATATTGTAATATATATTTATAATATAACATATTATATTGTAACAATATAACATATTATGTTATGCTATATTGTATTGTATTATATTATGATGTTATATTATATCATATTATATAATACAGTATATGTTATATTATTACATATATACACATAGCTCTCAAATCTCTTCCAGATTCATTCCTGAGTCCCCCCGATGGTTATACTCCCAGGGCCGACTTCAAGAAGCAGAAGATGCCCTCTACCTCATTGCCAAGAGGAACCGGAAGCTCAAGTGCACTTTTTCACTGATGCCCCCAGCAGAGGGGATCTCCAAAGAGACTGGCAGTTTCCTGGACCTCTTCCGCTACAGGATCCTCTTGGGGCACACTCTGATCATGATGTTCATCTGGTACTTGCATGTTTGGGGTATTGCCTTTAAAGAGCTGATGATGCTCAACAACTCTAGTTGCTAGATGTCTGCTGAAAAACTGTCTTGTCTGCATTATTTCTGAAATTGTTGACCTCATTCATCAACATGATTGCATGAGAAATAAGCCTTGTCCCTTAGTTTCTGTTGCTCTGAACTCTGCTTCTGGCATCTCTCTGTCTACAATTGATGTTCAGATCACTGGGAAGCAGGTAGCTCATGCATGGTGTGTATACACCTGTGCTAGTTAGTGACTCAGGACACAGTTAAATTAAGGTTTACAAAGCCCTTCCCTTTATTCTATTGAACTTCAGTAAGCCTTATCTGGTACAGTATGCAAACATGCCATTTCTAACTGTCTCACTTGGATTATTAGACTGGACTGGCTCAAATGTAGCTGCCATGGATGGCTTCGTGGGGCTTCAATGTTCAATGCTGAAATGAGAATGGCGGACATCATTTTATGAGTAATTCTAGATAAAAGAATAGATAATACATGTCAAAATCACCAAACAGTGCATTGTGCATTACAATAGATCTTTAATAAAACTATTATTGGATTAAATAGCCACTCAAATATAGCAAGTAGAAGAAACAAATCCAGATGAATAAAGGTGACAACTGCTTCCTTTTTCTCTCTTTTTACATTAGCATTTATTGCCCAAAGAGTCCCTGGGGACTCTGGGGATAGGAGGGAAGGAGGAGACAACCACTTATTCAGGGTCATAACTTTAGACTGAAAGCAATCTTAGAGGCTTTTTAGTTCATCCACTAATTTTACAGATGGGAAACTGAGATCCATAAAGGTCCTGTGTCAAATAAATATTAAGCAGGAAAGACAAAATTTGAAATAAGGCAATAATTCTAAATCCTGCAGCATATAAGAATCATGGAAATATATAACATGAATTGAAAATTGGGATGCATGTCAGAAACAATCTAACCCCCTCATTTTAAAAATGAGGAAATTGTGGCCTAGGCAGATTGCAGGAATTAATTTCCTGAAGTCACACATGTCCTAAATGTCAGAGGTAAGATTCAAAATAAGGTCTTCCGATTCCAGTGTTCTTTAATCTGTATCACCCTATTGGCCCTGCCCTAATTTTTTTTTTCTCTGAGATGGAAATTTTTAAAATATGTCATTGCTTTTAAGAGGTTTCATATCCCCAAAATCCTCTACTTTTATAATAGGGGAGATTATTCCAAGTATACTTATTTTTAAAAAAATGAAAATTCTATTTGAATTTTAGCTTATTGAGGTATTCTAGGTGGCTAGGTGCCATTTAATTGTGACAACGGGATATAAAATTCAACCTGAATTTTTCATATCTGCTCATGCAAAATCTAATGAGATCATACCTTTAAACCTAGAGGACAACTCAGAGGCCATCTAAACTCACTACCTCATTTTACTGTTAAGAAACTGTGACCCAGAGGTTAAATGACTTCCCCATTATCACAAATCTAACAAGTGGCAGATAGGATGGCTTTTTAATAGATCTATGGTAACCTGAGAAAATAATGCTAAAGGTTACAGAAAGATTCGGAGTTATATCTAGAATGCAGTGATGATTAAATTGGTTTTTATATATATAGTTTTATGGTTCCCAACAGCTTCAAAACAAACAAATTTGCTCCACAGTACTACAGGGGTTTAATTGCCTCATCTTTTCTACTACATTTATTTCTACCATTTCCCCAATTGTATTCTATTGAATTTTCAACTTGACTCCCATGCAGCTTTGAAATTAATTTATTCTTGACCCAACTTTCCAGATCTATATATTTCCTGAGGCAGAAACCAATATTATTTCCATAGACACATTTCCTTACAATGCACGGTTCCCACATTTAATAGTCTATGGCACATAGGAAGCAAAAAATGGAATCGAACAGAAGGTAGAAACAAATAAACATGTTTCTGTGTTGAGAGCTCTGGAGACATTAAGGGTTTCACTGGCAATGATATATCACACTAATGGTATCTGGAAGACTTTTCTCCCTGATTGCTTAATGACGAGATCACAGATTCTTAGAGTAGAAACAGACCTAAATAACGTATTAGTCCAAACCCTCCTTGAAATAAAGATTTCCTGGGAATTCTTATTTTAAGGAATATTTGGACTAATACATTATTTACTAATACATTATTTAGGCCTAAAGAGGGTATATGACCTGTTTCACTTGCGGCAGCTTAGACTTTTTTACCTTGTTGTATTGAACTCAGATCTTCTTTGCAATATCCACCCAGTGGTATCAGATTTGCCTTTATTCAAAAGCATGTATTTTCTCCATCTCTATTTTGCTTCAAAATTGTACACTGAGGGCAGCTAGGTGGCGCAGTGGTTAGAGCACCAGACCTGAAGTCAGGAAGACCTGAGTTCAAATTTGGTCTCAGACACTGCCTAGCTGTGTGACCCTGGGCAAGTCACTTAACCCCAATTGCCTCAGCAAAAAGCAAAAAAAAAAAAAAAATTTGTACACTGAGCAAATATGATTTCCCATAGGAATTATCTATAGTTTAAGACTTGTATAGTAGGAGAGTTAATGTTCAAGGTCAAGTTCATTCATGATTGAGATGTGAATGTATTTAGTGGATAGTCTGATGTGGTATCACATGCTTGCTTATATGTGTTTTTTTTTTTCCCAGTTGCCCTTTCTTTCCTCATCCCTTCATTTTTTCTCCTCTACAGGTTTGTGTGCAGCTTGGTTTATTATGGCCTAACCCTCAGTGCAGGAGATCTGGGTGGAAATATTTATGCTAACCTGGCCCTGTCGGGGCTGGTAGAGATTCCCTCATATCCTATCTGTATCTATTTGATCAACCACAGATGGTGAGTAGAAAAGAATGAGAGATTGGTCCACCTCGTTGTGTATTTGTGTGTGTGTGTTACCCAGTGTTTGCCAGTTTGACAGAAGAGTCTCAACTTCTTTAATGGGAACTCTGAATTCATTTCTTAAAGGTGTTTTTTTTTTCCATTGTTGATGTGTTTGAAGATTTTACTTGCCTATATCCAGCCCAGTAATGAAAGTCATTAGGCTTTTGATTAAACATGGTACAGTAGACTGAAAAGTTCTGCTAGATAGGCCTGACATTCCATCTCATAAATACAATTAGAAGTATTTTAAAATTTTTATAAAATACTATTTTTCTTTTTCTTTTTTTTTCTTTCTTTTTTTTCTTTTTTGTTTTCTTTTTTTGCTGAGGCAATTGGGGTTAAATGACTTGCCCAGGGTCACACAGCTAGGAAGTATTAAGTGTCTGAGGTCAGATTTGAAATTAGGTCCTTCTGACATCAGGGCTGGTGTTCTATATACTGCACCACCTAGCTGCCCCTTAAATAGTATTTTTAAATCTTTATAAAAAAGGCACAAGATTGGAGCAGCTAGGTGGTGCAGTGGATAGAGCACCAGCCCTGAAGTCAGGAGGACCTGAGTTCAAATCTGGTCTCACACATTCCCTAGCTGTGTGACCCTAGGCAAGTCACTTAACTTCAATTGCCTCAGCAAAAAGCAAAAAACAAACAAAAAAAAGGCACAAGATTAAAGGAATCAGAAATCTTTTTTAACTCCCCAAAAGGACCTTAGAGGACTAGATTTCTCTTTAATTGACAGCTCTTTGTTTTTCTATCACCTTCATTTATAAATCTTTCTCTTCCCTCTTCCCTACTCATCAAGCCATCCCTAATAAAAAAAGAATCCTTTCTTTAATTTTTTTATCCTTAATTTTTGATCCTTATAAGACAAAGGAGGATTAATTAACCAAACCTAACCAAAAAAAATCAGCTGTACCAGTAAAAAGTTGTGTTCCACATCATGATCTACCTTCTCTGCAAAAAAGGGGGAAAGGTACATTTTTTCATCTCAAAAAAATTGTTGCCAACACCTATGCCAACACCTTATAATGTATATTATATAGACTTATCACAATTTCATTTTAATTTCTGCCACACCTTTCATCATAATTCACATTTAAGTATCACTTTGAGGTTACAAAAGACTTTTCTCATCCTTACAATCCTTTCAGGCAGGAAGTGTAAATATTATTATTCCCATTTTACATAGGAAACAAGACCATTCAAGAGCAAGTTTGGCAAATTGCCTGTGTTTTCAAAATTGCAAAGCCTATACTCAAACCAAGTCTAATAACTTAAGCCTCTATATTTGGTTACATGTCATGTTTCTTTTCCCCTCATCCTCCTGTCCAAGAAAGTCATAAAAGACTTCATATCTTCTGCCATTTAACTCTTTATCAGGAGCAGACCCAAAATGTAAATTTTATAGCGGGATTTGACCTCTAAGATAGTTATTAAAAACCAAATTAAGTAGAATATCTTATTTCCAAAGTGTTCTGGCTAATAATAAGAAGAATAATTAGCCTCCATCTGGCATTTTATGGCTTACAAGGCACTTTCACCATAAGAATCCTAACAATAGGCACGCCTAGCTTGATAAGTTGATTGCTTGAAAGAGTGTTTCCTCAATTATTTTATCTGTCACCTATGGCATACGGTAGATAGTGCAAGTATTATCTGATCCCTCTTGTAAAAAAAAAGAAAGAACTAGACTAGATGGCTTTGAAGGCCCCTTCTAGTTTGAGATAGATGACCTAATTTCCATTTTACAGATGAAAAAGCTGAGGTTCAGAAACATTAGCTATCTAATCTAAGGCCATATACTTAGTAATTGGTGGAGTTGAACCTTCATTTTTTTGTATTCTTCTGAGTTGGGGCCCAGTGCTCTTCCCATTACACCCCACCATTTCCATAGAATGGATTCTAAACCAGCAAGTATACTGTATAGCTATAGTTCTTTCAGGCCAGAAAACACTTCAAAAATCAGGTACTTAGCCAGGTTTGAACAGTAGCAGTAATAAGTAGGCAGAACATGGGGGCCTGGTTAGCTTCTGAATCCTGGTGTTTTGCCAAAAGAGTTTAGTCTAAAGTAGTCATGGGGGAGACAGTCATGATACAGAAGCACTAGAGAGAAGAGACAAAAATTGGTCCCCCAAAGTGCCGAGTCAGGTCCAGAAAACACAGAGGAATTAGAGGAAGAGCAGAATGGGGTCTCAGCGGGGCTGGCTCAGAGTGTGGGATTATTTGTTCATTCTCTCCCTGCCAGATGTCTGTTTTTAGGTAGGGCTGTGTTCTTTAATGAGCTGGGGAATGGCAGTTGGCCAGGTACCCAGCACAGTAAAACAACCCGCAAACCATTTAGCCCACCTCTTATCCTTGCTTCCCACAGTCTTCACAAATAAACAAAATCCTCACTTGAATTACTGAGAAGAGTAGAGTTACATGGGATCATTACCCAGAGAAGCATGAGATGAGCTTCCTTGGGGCTCTTAAATCCCCTAGCTATTGAATCTTGAAATTTAGTTCAATTTAACAAATGTTTATTAAGCACCTACTATGTACAGAATTTTTATTTTGAAGGTATCGAGCACAGATAAAACATAAATTGTAATTTCATGGAGCTTGTAGTCCATTTATTAGATGGTCCTGAAAGGTACCTCCTAAGGATGGACTGCCTGTTATCTTTATTAGTGGTCTTTGAGCCAGGTTTTAAGGTTGAACACCCACAGTCACCTTTGGTCAGAACTTATTTGGTGCTACATGCATTTGGACCCTAGAATCACCTGGCTTGGAGTCAGAAGAATTATATTTGGAATTTTTTTCAGAATTTACTCATTACTTGATCTGAGGCAAGTCAGCTTATGAAAAAGCATTTATTAAAGTGCTCAATATGCACCAGGAATAGTGTTAAATATTGGGGATACAAAGGAAGACAAAAATCAGCCCTCATCTTCAAGGAATGTACATTCCAATAAGGGAGAAGATTTGTCAAGAAGTAGCTGTGTATAATATGTATCCAGAATAGATTACAGGTGATCTGAAAGGGGAAGTATATATAGCTACAGAGGATTCAGATAGGTTTCTGGCAGGAGGTAAGATTTGTAGTCTTTTTTTTTATTAAAACTTTTTATTTGCAAAACATATGTATGGGTAATTCTTCAACATTAATCCTTACAAAGCTTTCTGTTACAAATTTTCCCTCCTACTCCCCACCCCTCCCCTAGATGGCAAGATATCCACTACATGTTAATTATGTTAAAATACTTGACAAATCGAATATATGTATACATATTTCCACACTTATCATTGTTGTGCAAGAAAACTCATACCTACAAGAAAGAAAAATCAGAGAAAGGAAACACAATGCAAGCAAACATCAATAGAGAGCATGAAAATGTTATGTTGTGGTCCACATTTCACATCCTTCTCTCTGGGTATATATGGCTTTCTTCACTGAACAGTTGGAAGTGGTTTGAAACATTTCATTGTTGAAGAGAGCCATGTCCATCAGAATTGATCATCATGTAGTCTTGTTGTGGCCATGTACATAGATCTCCTGGTTCTGCTCATTTCTCTCAGCATCAGTTCATGCAAGTCTCTCCAGGCCTCTCTGAAATCATCCTGCTGGTCGTTTCTTACAGAACAATAATATTCCATAACATTCATGTACCATAATTTATTCAGCTACTCTCCAATTGATGGGCATCCATTCAGTTTCCAGTTTTTAGCCACTACAAAAAGTGCTGCCACAAACATTTGTGCACATGTGGGTCCCTTCCCCTCCTCTAAGATCTCTTTGGGATATAGGCCCAATAGAAACACTGCTGGGTCAAAGGGTATGCATAGTTTGATAACTTTTTGAGCATAGTTTCAAATTGCTCTCCAGAATGACTGGATCCGTTCACAGTTCCACCAACAATGCATCAGTGTCCCAGCCTTCTCACATCCCCTCCAACATTCGTCATTATCTTTTCCTATCATTTTAGCCAATCTGACAGGTGTGTAGTGGTACCTCAGAGTTGTCTTAATTTGCATTTCTCTGATCAATAGTGATTTGGAGCACCTTTTCATATAACTAGAAATAGTTTTAATTTCATCATCTGAAAATTGTCTATTCATATCCTTTGACCATTTATCAATTGGAGAATGGCTTGAATTCTTATAAATATGAGACAATTCTCTATATTTTAGAGATGAGACCTTTATCAGAACCTTTAATTGTAAAGATGATTTCCCAATTTATTGCTTCTCTCCTAATCTTGACTGCATTGATTTTGTTTGTACAAAAACTTTTTAACTTAACATAATCAAAATTATCTATCTCGTATTTAATGAGTTCCAATTCTTCTTTGGACATAAATTTATTCCATCTCCACAGGTCTGAGAGGTAAACTATACTACGTTCCTCTAATTTATTTATAATATCACTCTTTATATCCAGATCATGAACCTATTTAGATCTTATCTTGGTATGTGGTGTTAGATGTGGGTCAAGCCCTAATTTCTTCCACACTAGTTTCCATTTTTCCCAGCAGTTTTTGTCAAATAATGAGTACTTATCCCAGAAGCTGGGGTCTTTGGGTTTATCAAAGACTAAATTCCTATAGTTATTGCCTAGTTTGTCCTGTGATTCTACCCTATGCCACTGATCTACTGCTCTATTTCTTAGCCAGTACCAAATGGTTTTGATGACTGCTGCTTTATAATATAGTTTTAGATCTGGTACAGCAAGGCCACCATCATCAGCCTTTTTTTTTTTTCATTAATTCCTTTGAAACTTCATCTTTTGTTCTTCCAAATAAATTTTGCTACTATTTTTTTCTAGATCTGTAAGATTTCTTGGGAGTTTGATTGGTATGGCATTAAATTAAGTCAAGTCTTAAAGGAAGTCAAGAAGTGGAGGTGAGGGAACAAAGCTTCCCAGGTATGGGGGAGAATCTATGGATATTGAGATGGGGGATAAAGAGTTGGGTTTGAGAAACTGCAGGAACTTATGGAGCTTATGGAACTGGATCATGGAGTAGATTGAAGGGAATAAAGTATATAAAGCCTGAAAAAGTAAGTCACTCCAAGCCTTTGAGCCTCATTTGCCTTATCTGTAAAATGTAGTAATACTTGTACTGCTTTGTAAGCCTTCAAGATAAATGTGAGATACTATTATTACTCCTGAGGTACTAGATCTCAAATTTGACTGTAGGCTCTGATCCAATGCCTACATCTCACAAATTTAGGAAATAAAGTCAGAGAAACTCAGTGGTTTTTTTCAAGACCATACATATACAGGTAGCTTATGACAACTGGAATAGTGAAGCAAATTTTCTCATTTGAAGTCCCGTGCTACCACATGAGACATCTCAAGGATGTGCAATATAGTTAAATATTTTCAGAAGTTTAGACAGGTGAGTCATTGAAAGTACTCATGGCTTGAGAAGTGGAAAAGAGACATAGTGAGTGGATAGACAGACAAGAAAAGGTAAAGACAAGAGAGTTGATAGATGAATTAGTGACTGTGAGAAGGGAAGGCAGAAGTCAAATATGAATGTAAGTGACAGCAGAATTTTAGGAAATTCAAAATTGTTATTTGAGATGGCTCTCTGGGAGGGTGAGGGAATCGGGGAAATTCACATATATAAAAACAAAAGATATCAGTAAATATGTATTTAAAAGGGGAAATGTGGAGCTGCTTTTAATTCTTTAGACAGTACTTTTTTGATTTTGCATGATTTCATCCATGTGGATACTTTCTTCACCCAATCCTGCTCTGTCTTATTCTTTGGTTTGTTGAGTTGCTATTTCCCCCAAATCAAAAATCATTGTACATTAGCCATAAAACCAGTGTTAGTAGTGATGATTACTAGTGATATGCTCTTATTTCCCCAGTGAATCTTATTTTAAGAACTCACACTGACACCTCACTTATCTGGCATTTTTGAGAAAATGGGCTCTTTCAATAAAGGTGAATGTTCTTCACAACCAAAGCTTTACCCTTTAAGAGACAAAATTTGTTTTGTTTTGATTGATTTCATGTTACAGTGGAACATATACTGCCTGCTCCTGAACATAAGACTGACTAGAATATGGCTTTAGGAGCATTAATTGTATTAGGCTGATGCCCTCAGGGACTATTGAGATGTGTCCACCTGCTTATCCCGGTACTAAATGACCGCACATTGTTCAGATATTGGGGGTGAAGGAGGGCTCTGTTTTTTGTTGTTATCTCTCTTTGCTGTCAACTGTCATGTCTTGCTTGCTTCCATTGTGAGCTATTTAAACAATCCCTGCTTCTATTTTTTGCTTGCATAGCAGATTACTGGGCTCCTTATAATTGAAGGGAAAGCAAAACTCAATAGGTTCTGAGTGAGAATTTCTACAAGTAATGTGTCTGTGTGAGCATTATTGCAAATATGTTCACTCTTTTTTTCTTCTAAGCTCTGTATGTTTGGGAAAGTTTAAATAAAAGAAAGGCAAATTGTTATAGGATTTAGGCCTAAATTATATAGATTATTTAAATTTTTACTGAAGGAAGTTAGCTACATGAAGAGGAGGGTAGAATTTTCTCTGAGTTTACTTTATTGTCAAATGAATCCCTAATTTAGGACTGTTTCACTTGTATACGAAGGACTTGTTTCTAGGATACATGTTTTACATAATAATAACAAATGTGGGTTTTGTAGTTTTGCAAAATTCTTTACATACATTATCTCATTTGGACTTTAAAACAATCCCATAGGTATTATTACTTCTATATTAGGGATGAAAAAAAAACATGGCTTATGAGGTTCATTGAAAGTCCCCTCATGTTTTTAATTTCTTTAAAAATTTTTAAAATAGTTTTTTATGTTCACAATACATGCAAATATAGTTTTCAGCATTCATCCTTGTAAAACTTTATTTTCCAAATTTTTCTTCCTCCCACCTCCTTCCCCTAGACAACAAGTAATCCAGTATAGGTTAATGTTTTTAATTTCTTTATTAGTCTTAACATTTTATATCCTTGGAACACTTCTAATTAATGCAAAGGTTCATAACTTTTTGGTGGGTCTAATGGAACCCTTTGGCAATCTGATGGAGCCTATAAATGCCTTCACAGATCATACTTTTTAAGTGATTGAAAAAAATGTTAATTTTAAATATGAGGTTCATGAAATATATATGTACATATGTGCATATATGATTATATTTTTTCCATCCAAGTTCAATGACCTGAAATTTATCTGTGGAGCCCCTGTGGGGTTTATAGATCCCAGGTTAAGAACACTTGGCGTAGTGTCATCCCACTGGCAATAAGCCCACTATCTTACAAAGTTTATCAAACAGCAAACCATCCTTTGGGCAGAATCAGCTGATCACACCACCAGTTAAGTAAACTAATCAGGTAATAGCTCTTTCCTGCATGTTTAAGGATTTGTTCTGAAAACTTAGTGCCTGTCGAATTCAATGGCACACCCATGGGAAACTGGTGATTGACCATCTTAACAGTATTGGCAGTGTGATACCTGTTGCCAGAATCAATATCAGTTAAGACAACATGTGTTCCAGCTGCATCTTCTGCTGGCTCATTAATGTCCTGGCTTCATTTGTACTTGTCAGCCAGCAAATGTTCCTTGACTTGATTTTTTTTTTTAATATATTGAATCCAAGTTATCTTCAGTTACCACTGTATTGATTAAGAAAGGCACAAACATCTCTGTGAGTTTTGTATTGTAGATATATGTATGTATAATTATGTGTATGTATATATGTACATATGCAATGAAACTAAGGAAACCAAGGGAGGGAGGAATAGTTGGATTTGGGAGATAATTAATAGGAATGTCTCATTTATTTTGATTTCTTTAGGTTTGGTCGCAAGCGGACCTTAGCAGTTTTCCTGTGCCTTGGAGGACTGGCTTGTCTTATTGTCATGTTTCTTCCTGAAAAAAAAGGTGCATTGTTTTTATTTTTCTCACCAGGTTTTTTGGTTAGCATTTGGATAATGGTGGATCTTAGCCTGGAAGAGTCTACCATATGTCACACTTCATTTGTATGACAGGATATTCTTTAGCAATTGTGTACAATATAATAGACCAGATCCTTCTCGGTGAGACAGCTGTTCTTTGGGTGAATAATGAACTTTGAGCAGAGTATTATTAATTCTTTCAGGCTATTAAGCTACCATCTGGGTGGCTAGAACATCATACTAGTGAAGCCAGATTTACTAATTGGATCGTGATAAGTAACCGTTAACTTCCCACAGAGAAAATCTCTATTTTGTGGCCATAGAATCATACCCCTAATCTGAAGCAGCCAGCTCTTGAATGTTATAGTTTTGGCTATGAGAAGGCCCAGGCAAGATCTCAATCAATAAGCATTTGTGGTACAGGAGAGTGTTGGACTGAGCCCGCCTTAAACATCAACTGTCAGCCTGGTAAAGTCACTTAATCTGGAGCTTGCTGTAAAAATGAAGAGGTCGAACTTATTAACCTTTCCAATCCTCTGATACTATTCTTTATACCAGACACTGTGCTGGATTCCTGGAATCTGATTTAGAACAAAACTGTAGCCACTATGGAAAAAACTATTTAAATGTCAGTCCTAATTTTGGTGCTTTCTGCATTGGTGAAATAAAAATAATAGTAGTGATAACTAACACTTATATAGTGCTTACTATACGCTGGGCACTGTGCTAAGTGCTTTTAACAAGCGTCATATCATTTTATCCTCACAACAATTCTGGGAGATAGTTGCTATTATTATTCCCATTTTACAAATGAGAAAACTAAGGTAAATGAGACTGTATTTGAACTCTTGGTTTCTTGATTCTGGATCCAGTGTTCTGTGCACCATGGCACCACCTAGCTGCAAAACAAAAAACTGAAAGATGAAAACATTCCATCAGTTGTCTTTTTTGGGAAAATAACTACTGCCCCAGGTATAAAGGGATCTCTGAATCCTAACTGTAAATTACTTGAGGTCAGCGATCATGTATTTTTCTTTGCAGCTTCTAACATAAAACTATTCATTGGCTATTTACCAAAATAATAGTGATTCTAAAGTTTTTCTATTTAAATCTCCAAAATAACTTTCTCATTGGATGGGATTTGTCAAGGTTTTGTCGTTATTAAATGCTTTGTGTGTTTTTTTTATTTTAATTTTTAAAAAATAACAAGACCAAAAGTCAGTTCTAGAATTCATCTGTTCAGGTGATTTTCACACTTCCAATTCTTTGGCAGATTTTTAAGTTATAAAATACAGGTATAAAAGAGGCATTTCTCACACTTTTGAGCTTTTGTTTCTTCTCCCAGTGCCCAGGAAGTGTTAGAAAAAACAAGAGTAAAATATCAGAAGATGACCCTTCTATCATTCTCATTTATCCTACCCATGATCATTGATTTAGATTAATTTTGATTAAAAGAAGATTTCTCTGGGCAGATGCAGAATAAACCAGAATGCCTTAACCAGATATCACCCCAGTACCCTAGTACCAAGCATACAACAGGCACTTATGTTGTTTTTGAATTAAATATGTAATGAAAGTGTTTATATAACCCTCCCAATATGATCCTATCTAATATTTATTAATATTATTATATTTATATATGTATATAAATATTTATTAAGCCCGTCAGCTGACTATTTAAATTCTTCTAACACTAGAACCTTCCTGTTCAGATCCTATAAATTTGTGTCTCTCTTTTCTCCCCTTATTCATTTATGTTCCCTTATTCTCTTATTAGCTACTGTTTACCTTATTAAATCTTTGTGATTCTAACCCTCTGGACCTTTACACAATGTCCCTTTCTGAACTCATCCATGTTATGCCCCAAAAAGCAAGAGCAATAACTCATTCAAGTTCCTGCCCCCAAGGCTACACCTGTAATCATCTCACTTACCATTTTCTATTTATTTCAGAAGAGTTTCCTGAACCCTTTTTTGAAACAGGAGACACTTAACCATGTTTCTCTCCTGTGCACTCAGAACTGGATTTATCTGACAGTGATAGTTACCTTTGGCAAGTATATATCTCCCCATTTTACGACTTACTTCATAAATGATCAGCATTGTCAAAGTTCTTTATTACCTCATCTTTTAAGGAATAATATCTGATCTTAATATGTGCATAAGAGATATTTTTTAGATAGTACATCCTGTTCTATCAAATCTCTAGTCAGCCTTTTTTTTTTTTTTTTTTAAAGTCGACTTCCTCTCTGGCTACTTCCTAATGGTGGCAAATCCAACAAGGTAATTCATTTCACACTGTCCATTACCCTTTCATGGGTAATAAACCAGTTTGGTTCCAACATTCCCACTCCTAAGGATTTTCTGCCTTTTTTCCCCTCCTTCTTTCCCTCTTAACTCTCTCATCTAAAGGCACAAAAGATTTGAGCCATTGGAAAACATTCACTTTTGCCTTTCCTGGTTGAAAAACATGTGAATCTTGCCTTTGCAGTGAATTTTACCTGATCTTTGTCCAGTCTTACCATTAAGAACTTGTTTTTCCAAATTTCACTACCACTTTAAAAAAAAAAAACAAAGAAAAACTGGTTCCTCCACTAAAAAAAAAAAAAAAAATAGCTTTATTATCATGCTAGACCTTTCCCAACCCACCTGCCCTTCTGGGTCCTGACCTTTTCTGGTCACTTCAGAAACAGAAACCTCATATCAGCCATACTATGTGAAGGATTGACTATGAGAGACTTATTTTTAACATTCTAGTGCTTGTTAGATATCCAAACAGTACCACCTTCAAAGTAATTTCTCTAAGAGCTTAAACACTTAATGCAGTAATTATAACCCATTTGGGAAATTGCCTTCTGACCTTCAGCACAATATTCTTTTGAATATTCTCATTGGTAACAAAATTTCATGCTTTGAGAGTATGAATAATCAGAAGCTTTTTGATGTCAAGTCTAGGGGCTGAGGTAAGGAATCAACTTAGGTCAGATGGTTCTGGCAAAAAGCAGTGAACTTTTTTTTAGTGCTTGCCTTGTAAAATGGACTCTGTTAACAGCTCCCCAAGAGGAGTTCTGAAAATGCAAAGTTCTAGGTTACAATTTTATAGCCACAAGTTACCCAGAGCTGCTAAAAGCAAGGACTTCATTTGCAGGAGAAAAATGAAGCTGAGAAATTAAAAGAAGCAAGCCTGTGAGGGAAGTGCAAAGCACTGCTAGACCCTATGTTGTGTTACCACCAAGCCCAGACTGTGAAGGTAGATGCCAGTGGGAGAGTCGCACTAGATAATATTCATTCAAAGCTGCCAGGAGGTCACCTTTCTTCTATAAAATGAGGAGGGTTTTGATGGTCTCTGAAGTCCTGCTGTAAATCTTTGTGATCATAATTCTAGCGGGCTGCTGCTGATTTCAGCTTAATGGTCCCAAATGTCATATATAACAGAGCTTTTTTCAACTTAGCTATTGTGATGTGGGTCCTGTTGGAGATATTTTGATGCTATATTTTTAGTAAGGATTTTGTTTAAGAGCCCACATGTTGCCAAAGATGTATTGTACCTCCATGATAATGCTGTCTGGAAGACTTCATAGTACATCATTTCCAAAGATCATTTCCAGAACCCAGCAAGGAACACACTGATCTGGGCTACCCTGCTGCCCCAAATCCTTGTACTGGCTCAAGGTTTTTATAAATAATGGATGAAGTTGATCTGTTTTTAGCTTAGGAAAAAAAAATAAAAACAGTTCAAAGCCCAATCAAATACCCTTGAGAACAGAGGCCAAAAAAACATGAGTCATTACTTGTTCGATGAATTCCCCATAGTGGATTTTGTGGGATGTTGTTCTTTTTTATAAGGCATACAAAGCAAAAGCACAGATTCTTTTCCAGGTTGTTTGGCAAGAGGAAAAAACATGGCCCCAGTTGGCAGAGTTTGGCCTATCCAAGCTTGAAAATAAATGAGGATTGATTTCAGAACCAAGCAGAGAAGGTGGCGTCTGATGAGATGCCATGGTGACTGATTCCTGGAAGCAGGCCTTTCTTTGTAGGTCTTGTCTTCCTTCCCAACCTAGAAATCAGGAATCGGTGGAACTGTGGTTTCTTCCCCAAAAATGACCCTCACTGGCATCCATCTCGCCATTCATTGGATGAATATTGATGATGAGCATGTCCTGCAGACCAAATATTGTGGAGAACATAAAGAAGTATAAGACATTAGTTATGAGTTCCTTGAGATCAAGAACAATTTTTGTCATTCTAATCTCAGATAATTAATAAATAGTTGCTGAGGACCTCCTCCATGTGGTGCTTTCTATGAGTGATCTTGAGAGACCCTTAAAAACAAAGGATATATTCCCACCTCTCAAAGCATGGAATTTAAGCTAAGAACCAAATTAAAATTTCATGTAAGCAATAACAAAACAGAATATCAAAAGTGATGATTTTCCATAGTGCAAATTGTTATATATGAGTTTATTTGATTATAAATATACAGAAGTTATCATAGCGAGCAGGATTAGTTAAAGAAGGCTTCAAGAGGAAGCATTAATAATAACTAGGGCCACTAGGCAGTATATTGGATAGAGTGCTGGTCCTGGAATCAGGAAGACTCATGTCCATGAGCTCAGATATGGCCTCAGACATTTACTTGCTGTGGGATTCTGTTTGCCTCAGTTTCATCATCTGTAAAAAGTACTGAAGAGTGAAATGACAAACCACTCCAGTATCTTTGTCAAGGAAACCCTAAGAAGGGGTCACAAAGACACAGACATGACTGAAAATAATAGAGCAACAACAGCAGTAGTTTCAAAACACCTGCAATGTGCCAGGCATTAGGCTAAGTAATGTGCCCAAGAAAGGAAAATAATATAATCTATTCCATGGAATTCACATTTGACTATAGGAGCCTCAGCTGCAAGGAAAATCAAAGGATCCATTGGTCCTTAAAATAAAAGGCAAGGCAGATGGTAATGCATCTTCTTAAATGTCATTTCCATTGATAAAATTATATCTGCTTCTGACATTAAATTATTTGATACTGCCAGAGACATTGAAAACTTTCTTTTTGGAGTTTTCCATTGTGGTAGCTGCTGAATGGATTGAAATAGACCCTTGAGGAAAGTGAGAAGTCCCCCTCACCTCCTCCCACCTGGAGGTTTTCTTATTAAGCAACAGTTGCATGATGATTGGATGGGAGAGTTATAGGGAGATTTTTCTTGGGTAGGTAGAGATTGTGCTAATCAGTCTCCTGAGGCAGCTAATTGTGAGGTATAGGGCAGTATGCTTAGGGTCAGCAAACCATTCAAATCCAGCCTTAACTACTTACTATCTGGATGACTCTGGGCAAATAACTTAATCTCTTCTGCCTCATTTTCCTCATTTATAAAATGGAGATCATAAAATGAGTTCCTACATCTCAAGATTGTTGTGAAGATCAAATGAAATATTTGTTAAAAAGCTATTTTAAAGCACAGAGTTTAGCACATAGTAAGTGCTATATAAATTTATGATTATTAACACCTTCTCCTGAAGTTTTATAGTCACTATGTAAGTACAACTGGGCCTGGAGGTAAGGAGATCTGAGTTCAAATTTAACCTCAGACACTGTTGCCTCCATTTCCTCATCAGTAAATGAACTGGAGAAGGAAATGGCAAACACTCTAGTATCTTTTCCAGGAAAACCCCAAGTGGGGTCAGAAAGAGTTAGACAAGACTAAAAATGACTGAACAACAAGAAGATACTGTATAGTGCTTTGTAGATGTTATATAAATGTTTATCCTTCCCCTGACTTTCTTTCCCTTCCTTCCAAATGTGAGATTGTAATTCTTTTAGTATTCTTAAGTATATAACAATATAGGAGGAAGGCACAAGTTAGTTCCTTCTCAGATCTAATACTTTTTGTTCTTCACTGTCTTAATTGACAACTCCTAGGGAGGTTGCAGGTGATCATTGCTGTTGGTCAGAAGTAACTAGAGCCCGAACACATTTAATAAGTGCCATTCTGGGCTGGGCAAGCTATAATGCATACAGTGGGAAGGCAGGCAATGTCCATGGCTTGATTTATGAATCTTCTCCCTAAATTAAAGACTGCAGCCATCAGTCTTTGACATTGACTTGAAAGTCTCCCATTCTTTTCCTAAATTATTGTGAACTTCAAAAGAGAATTTTCATCTCTACTAACAATCTCCTACATTGTGTTTTTTCTTTTCCAGACACAGGAGTCTTTGCAGTAGTGAATAGCCATTCTTTGTCTTTACTAGGAAAACTGACCATCAGTGCTGCTTTTAATATTGTTTACATCTACACATCAGAGCTTTATCCAACAGTCATCAGGTAAGTGTCCATCAAAGAATTCTAGTCCAGGCATCCTGTACTTATGTTGCAAGGTCTTCAAGATCCTTAGGCTTCAGAATACCTGCCTGCCATATAATTGGCAATCCAACATTTTTCAACTTGTAAAACTGGCTTTAAAATGTTGTTACAGAGGTGAGGAAAACAAATTTTGTTTGACCCCTGTGGGCACATTTTAGACTAAGTATCCTCATATAAATAGGGAAAAGGGAAAATTTTTGCTTTTTATTATCTGGCCTAATCTATTGGAGATTCACTTCCACAAGCTTTATTACATACCTGCTGTGTATAAAATACATAGGGCTAGGTTCTAGGAATACCAAGATGAAAAGCAAATGATCTTTGCTTTCAAGAGCCTCATGTCCTATCAGGACAAAAAAAAATTTTACACATATAACATATGCAAAATACATTGAAAGAAATGTGAATTTGTTGGTTGGGGTGGCTTTAGCAAATGAAGGATTCAAAAATGACAATGTAAGAAGTGATGCTTGAGTTGAGTCTTGCGGGAAGCTAGGAAGTGGAAGAGGCTGAGGTGAGCAGGAAGTAAATTCCAAGCATTATTATGTTTTCCTCTGGGTTTATGATGTCCCTCTTAAAGTCCAGAGCTCTAATCTAAACTCAGTTTCAAAATGAGACCCTAACCAGCATCAGAAGAGAAGGCAGCTAGCTCTGTTGATGTTTGCTTGCATTTTGTTTTCCTTCTCAGGTTTTTTTTTCCTGTAGATCTGATTTTTCTTGTACAGCAAGATAACTATATAAATATATATATACACATGTTCTATTTGTTATATATTTTAATATAATTAACATGTATTAGACTATCTGCCATCTAAGGGAGGGGGTAGGGGAAAGGAGGGAAAAATTGTAACAGAAAGCTTTGCAAGGGTCAATGTTGAAAAATTACCCATGCATATGTTTTGCAAATAAAAAGTTTTAATAAAAAAAATCAACATGAAAAAAAAAAGAAAAGAAAAAAAAGATGGCAGCTAGGTGGTTCAATGTATAGAGGCTTGGAGCCAGGAACATCAAACATAAAATCTAGCTTCATAGACTTAATCATCTGTGTGACCCTAAACAAATCACTTATTTAACCTTTGTTTACTTAAATTTTCTCATCTGTAAAAATAAGGATAATAACAGAACCTGCCTCCCAAGGTTGTTAAAATGAGATAATATTTGTGAAAGGTGTTTAGTATAGTGCGTGGCACATAATAGGTGCTAGATAAATGTTAGCAATTGTTAATTAGCAATTAAATTGCTGATCTTTTCAGGAGCTACTAATTGTAGTAGTCCAAATATATTATTAGCTTTTTAAAAAAAAGTCATTTCTGTTATATATTTTCTTTGTAGTTCACAGTAAACCAGAGTTCCCCTCATAATAGTTTATGACTAAGCTGCCATTGGACAGCTAGGTAGACAGATATAGTGGACAGAGTGCCAGGCCAGGAGTCAAGGAGGCTCATCTTCCTAAGTTCAAATCTGGCCTCAGAAACTTAATAGCTGTGTAACCCTGGACAAATCATTTAATTCATTCGCCTCATTTTCCTCATCTGTAAAATGAACTGGAGAAAGGTTGGGCAAATCACTGCATTATCTTTGCCAAGAAAACCCCAAATGGGATCACAAAGAGGCGAACACAAGTGAAAAACAACTGAGCAACAGCATCTAGCTGTCACTGCGTTCTTGTTTTTTTTTTTTTTTTAAACAAGACTATTATTGGCAAACATACTGGTCTGTTCTCTTCAAGATTAGCCTCTTAAAATTGTATTGTTTGCTACAAATATGAATGATACACTACTTTACCTCTCTCAGTCTTCAGGCATTTCTTTTGTCCCTTCATGTGGTTTGATAAATAATAGCAGAAACTTCCACCTTTCACAAAAGCACCTGCTGGGGTGATGTTGCCTCTGAAGTCCTAATAAGAGAAGCAGTATGGTGGAGGAGAAATAGAATCGGACCAGAAGTTAGGAGATTCCCTGAGCTCAAACCATCCTTTTAACATTTATTAGCTGTGTGACTATGGACAAATTATTCAATGTTCCACACCTTAATTTTCCCATTTTTAAAATAAGGATAATAATATTACATTACATTCATTTCTATTTTTTAAATTTAATTTTATGCATTTAAAAACATTCTGACTAGGAGGCCCTGGAGTTCTATGACACACACACAAAAGTGATCAAATAAGTGAAAGTATATACATTGCTTTGCCAACCTTACAATCCTGCTATTATCATCATTCTGAGAAATTTGTCAGTGACATTGTGTCAGTATCCAAGGACTTTATCAGCTCAAAAATGGTTATTGGATTTTTTTGAGTTTGAAAGGATCATAGGAAAAAATGCTTAAATCATTATTGATTAGAGAAATGCAAATTAATACAACCCTGTCAGGTTGACTAATATGACAGAAAGGGAAAATGACAAAGGTTGGAGGGGATATGGGAAAAGTGGGACAGAAATGCACAGTTGGTGGAGTTGTGAACTGATCTCACTATTCTGGAGAGCAATTTGGAATTATGCCCAAAGGGCTATAAAATTGTGCATACTCTTTGATCTAGCAATACCACTTCAAAGATCTGCCTCCCAAAGAGATCAAAGGAAAAGGAAAAGGACCTATATGGTACAAAAATATTTATAACAGCTTTTTGTGAATTTTTTATATTTTCTTTCAGAAAGAAAGAAAATATTTTCGATTCCCATAAGTGGGGGAATGATTGAATAAGTCATGGTATATGATTGTGATGGAATATTATTGTGCTAAAAGAAATGATGAGCAAGATGTTTTCAGAAAAACCTGGGAGACTTAACGTGAATTGATACAAAGTGTAGTGGAACCAAGATCATTGTACACAGTAACAGCAATTTTCTATGATGATCAGCTGTGAATGATTTAGTTAGCAATATAATGATACAAGACAATTCTGAAGTACTTTATAATGCTATCTACCTCTAGAGAAAGAACGGATAGAGTATGTATGCAGATTGAAGTATACTTTTTTACTTCATTTTTCTTTGTTCCTTGAATCATTGAAAGTCATGTCATCTTCCAGTTCATTTAAAAAAAAAAAAAACCCAAGACATTTCTGTTCAGGACTTTGATCTACCTTTTTTTCTTTTTTTCTATATATTTATTGATTATGAAAAATATTTCCAAGCTATTATAGATGACAGTACCTATAAAGTTGCAGTGTAATTTTAAGAAATTGTCTTTGTTTTGAATGCTTCTATGTATTTGTTGTACTGCTTTGCAATCTCTTGTCTTTCATTTCAGGAATGTTGGACTAGGTGTATGTTCCATGTTTTCCCGAGTCGGTGGGATTATCGCTCCCTTCATTCCCTCACTGGTTGGTTTGTACCTTTTGGCTTTCTCTTTCCTGATTTTTTGCTTTTGAAATAATTTTTTGTGCCTTGAACCTGAAGAAGTATTTAAGAGATACTCTTAATAAATCTACATAAATGAGTATTGTGTCCTCTGGCTTGGATTTTTAGTTTTGTTTTGGTTTTTTCCTTTAGGGTATTGATTGTGTACTTGTTTTAAATCTCAGTTCTAGTTTTGTGAAGGGGGTGGACTAGTGAACTCTGTGCTAAGAAGGGCATTAGCTAACCCCTCTCCTCAAGAGTTTCATCTTCTGTTGCATGATATCCAAAAGGACCCTGATTCCTGCCTTCTTCAAAGGGGAAGAAGAACAACACTCTTGAAAAGAGCACTGAATTTAGACACCATGCACCCAATTCAAATTCTGTCTCTCTTGTTTTCTACCTTATGACTTTAAAAAATTCACTTCACTTTTCTAAACCTCAAAAAAGAGATCAAAAAATGATCTCTTAAAGCCTTCTCCAATTTTATAACCTATTATCCAAAGGGAATATCAGTGAATCCATGAAGAAAAAACAATTCAGACATATGTGTCCTACCAATGGTGGCTCGGTAGTATTTTCATTAAACCAAAAGCATTCTCTTAGGCTGCCATTTTATATTTACTTCTGGATTTACCATTGAGATCACATCTATTTCAGGCCAATTCCTTCTTCCTGTCACCCCAGAATTAGCTGTTTGACACTTATTTATTTAGTGGAGTAAATTGTTAGCAAATATCTTTGGCTCGATGGATAAATTAGGTTCAGCTTTACCTGACTTTTCTGTGAAATTGATAAAAATACTTTCAAAGTTAAGGAGTCTTATCCTATCTGACTAGGATTACTTTTTAAGTTGGTGAATTCTTTCTGTCTTTTACTCACCCACTCCTCCTGATCACCCTATTATCTCTATAAGAATGAGGAATTGCCTATAATAGAGCAGGACTTCTCAAACTGTTGGTGATAATTTTTTAAATTTCATAATTATACTTCAATATAATGCTTCTTTTTCTAATCTTATCAAGTTTTTTTCATTTCTTTTTTTTTTAATTTCATTTTATGCATTTAAAAACATTCTGACTAGGAGGCCCTGGAGTTCCATCACACACACACACACACAAAGATTAAGAATCCTTATTATTGGGGCAGCTAAATGGCACAGTGGATAGAAAACCAGCCCTGAAATCAGGAAGACCTAACTTCAAATCCAGGCTTGTCACTAGCTGTGTGACTTTGGCGAGTCACTTAACCCCAATTGCCTTGCCAAAAACAAACAGAAGAATCATTGTTATAGATTATGTTATGACTAACTATGATGGACTTGGCTCTTTTCAAGAATGAGGTGGTTCAGGCTAATTCTAATAGATCTGGAATGGAGAAGAGCCATCTGCATTCAGAGAGAGGATTCTGGGGACTAAATTTGGATCTCAACATAGTATTTTCACCTTTGTTATTATTGTTTGCCTGTTTTTTCTTTCTCGTTTTTTCCTCTTTTGATCTGATTTTTCTTGTGCAGCATGATACATGTGGAAATACATTTAGAAGAATTGTACATGTTTAACCTATATTGGATTATGTGCTATTTAGGGGAGGGGAGAAGTAAGGAAGGATAGAGGAAAATTTGGAACACAAGGTTTTGCAAGGGTGAATGTTGAAAACCATCTTTGTATGTATTTTGAAAAATAAAAAGCTATTATAAAATAATTTTAAATTAAAAACTATCATGGGAGATGGGGGGGGAGAACTCTTGTTATTAGAGGAGAGAAATCTAAATTGAGAATATGGAAACCCAGATTCTGGCCCACTTTCTATCACTCACTAGCTATAGGACATCGAACAAGTCTCTGGGTCTCATTTTTAAAATCTAGAGATTGGATAAGGAACTTTCTTTTCCAATTCCAAATTCTGTCTGTTTACAACCTGAATTTGATAAGGAAATATCCTTGGGGATTTGGCTGAAATAGACCAAAAAGCTATTCCTGTTCTTGTGGACCTAAATGCCAATTCAGCTAGGACAAGTAGGAATGAGTTCACAGCATTGCTGTTAACATCTCCAAATTTCTACCATAAGGAGTAAGTTAGGTTACAACTTTTAGATCCCTTTCAACTTTGAAAAGCCAGTGATTTCATATCGGGGCCTTCTCTTTTCTTAACCCACTTGTGATTTTTTTTTTTTTTTTTTTTTTTTAACCAAGGGATTCATAGCAGGAAGTCTCGTCACTTTGCCTCAGTGATTTTGCTAATGGCGCTAACTAAGCTCTGTGTGATTAATTGGATCCTATGAATCCAGTTAATTCTAAAATAACTTCTTTAAACCACTCCCTTGTTTGGGCATGTACATAAAATAACAGGACACCTTTTGGTTATTATAGTTTTTATTATGTCATCTTTCCCTAAGTACATGTGAACTATGATTTAGAGCTAGAAAGAATCTTAAAGGGCATTTTACAAATGAGGAAATTGGGATCCAGAAGTGTTAAGTGACTTGCTCAGGATCACACAACTAAGTAGGTATTTGAGACATAATTTGAACTCCAAGGTCTTCCTGACTTCAAGTCTGTGGCTCTATCCCCTGCACATGTGGTCTCAGCAAGATGTAATAGGAACCCTGTGACACACGAATCTGTGTTCATCCTGAGGATAGGTCAGACCTGGACTTCAAAAAGAACACTAAGTGCTTGTGCTCACTCTCTCTTTCAGTCTGTGTATCTGTCTGTCTGTTTCTCGATTTCTGTTCCTAACTCAAAGTAAAACTCCAGTGAAAATATCTCATGTCTAAGATCTCTCCTTCAAAAGAGTCACAGTGTCCCTTTTAGAAAATGTACTCAGTATACAACATGAACATGAAGTATAAGACAGCTATTTATTTCTTCTGCCAAAAAAAAAAGTTTTAAAAACAGTGACTCAAAGGGGACATTATAGAAATACAGAAAAAAACCATAAAATAAGATCATGTCTCATTCATTAGATTCTTCTCATTATGGATTTCACTAGGTTTTGTCCCTCCCTATAAAGGAATCACGTGTAATTTAATTCATTTCAGAAAGGCATTTATTTATGTGCCTTATTGAGGATGGAGAAATACCTCATATAGACAAATACATATATAGAAAATTAGCACAAAATACCATGTCCTGTTTGAAAAGCTGGACCAGACACCAGCTACCTATTAATTAATTATGTCTTTCTTTTTAAATGGATATCCTAGAATATTTTAATCTCTACCTGTGTATTTCTATTTATTCCTTTTTATTTTAAAAGAAAGAAAATACTTGTAACACCTTTCTCTTGATCTGAACCAGTAAGATCAATCTTGTGGCACAAGGGATTTAGTATATTACAGTAGTGTGTGTGTGTGTGTGTGTGTGCGTGTGCGTGTGTGTGTGCGCGCGCGCGCTGGAGAACTCGAGCTAGAGCTGGGTGGGGAAGAAGGGAGGTTTTTTGTTTTTTATTCTTTGGGTTTTTTTTAGAGGGAGTAATCTCTCAAATTGGAAACTATCAGGAAAAGTCATTAGAGTGGAAGTCCTGAGTTAATAATGATTAGATCTGTGGAGACATAAAGACAAAATCAACAAAGTTGTAAAGTACTATGTAAGGGAAGTTTAGTTTATTTACCAGAAGGAACCAGCAGAGACTCAGCCTCTATTGCTTTTTGACTTTTGAACCATTTTTTTGTTGATCAAATAAATTTCCCCCTCTTCCCCAGAGAATTGATTAAGAAATGACGTATCCAGTTGGAGCCTCTAATTCAGGTGGTTTCCAGTTCCATCTTACTAACCTCATCCATTTCCTAATATCACACTTTACTTCCTGTGTTACTTCCTATGTCCTGCCTAGGGTCAGTGCTGAGATAACACTCTCAGTGTTGATCACCAGTTGAGTGTGGAGGGTGTGACTGTGGCAGGACATGGTTAAGGTGTATCCTTAAGGTGGAGTTAGTTGCCTTATCCAGCAGCCAGAAGTTAATAATTACTTAAGTACTTACCTTCTACCCAAAACAGTTCAGGAGAAAACACTTGAAAGCTCTTCTAACTACTGAGTTCAGGACTGAATTCCTGCAATAGTAACCAAAGTGTCAGGAGGAGATTTAGGCATCCATCCCAACCACAAACTCATAATTCCCCAAGTGTGTTCAGGTGTGTCAGAATTGCATGGAGCAGTCTCTCCTTTGTTTGATTAAGTTCATTCACCTCATCTTTCTGACTCAATAATACTTCCAGGTGGCTGAAGAATTTTTACCCCCAATGGATAGTTCCCATAGAAGCCAAAAAGGTCCTATAATCTTGATCATGGTGGAGAGGAATGAAATAAATGGTCAGTGGTGTTAACAGTTAATAGCTTAAAAAGGAAATTCACACTGGGTTTCTTCTCCTTCCCTATTATAGAAATATATTCAGTGGTCTTTACCTTTCATCGTATTTGGTGTAGCTGGCCTGTCTTCTGGACTTCTGAGTTTATTGTTGCCAGAAACCCTAAACAGACCGTTGCTGGAAACACTATCTGATCTCCAGATATATTCATATCGGAGGCTGGGGGATGAAGCATTATCTTTGCAAGTACTGGACCATGAACAGGTATATTAATATTTTCCTTAATAATTCCATTCCCTGTAAATCAACACATGCTATGGTCACTTCTTTTTTCAGGTTTTTTTTCCCTCCGTTCTGATTTTTTTCTCCCAATGTTATTCACAAAGAAATGTATATTTTAAAAAGTTAATATACATATATAGCCAGAAAAAATAAAAGTTAATAAAAAATAAAAATTTCATTCCTCTTCTTAAATGCAATTGTAGACTTTGAAAAAGGATTCTATAATGTTATTACATGTAATCTGAGATAGATTATCTAGAAATACTATTTAGGTTCTCATTGCTACAGATTTTCAGGGAAATAAAGATGATGGATGATTTGTTAGCTTCCTCAAAGTCAATTCCAGGGATGGTGAATGAAAATATCAACCATATTTATTTGTTGAATGGCTTGCATATTAATTTTCATTTTTGAAACTTCATTTCATTCCTTTACTATGCCTTTCTCTGTATCTTTCTTTGTCTGTGTCTTTGTCTCTCTCTGTCTCTTCCTCCTTCCTTCTCTCCCTTTGTGCGTCTGTCTTTCTATCTGTCTCTCCCTTTCCCTCTCTCCCCCCCTTTCCTTCTCTCCCCTCTCTCTCTTTCCCTTCTTCTTCCTCTCCCCTCTCCCTCTTCTTCCCCCTTCCCTTTTCTTCCCTCCTTCCCTTTTCTTCCTTCTCTTCTCTTCCCCTCCCTCCTTTCCCTCTCTCTGTCTCTCTCTCTCTTCCCTACTTTCCTCCTCCCTCCCCCCTCTACCCTTTCACCCTTCCCTTTCTCTCCTCCCTCTCTCCCTGTCTTTCTCTGTGTCTCTGACTCTCTCTCTCTCTCTCTCTCTCTCTCTCTCTCTCTCTCTCTCTCTCTTCCCCTCCCCATTTTAGTCTGAAGACAAGGAGAGCACATTTGGAAGTGAAAGTAATGAAGATGAGTTCTATGATGCTGATGAAGAGACTCAGATGATAAAATGAGGAGAACTAAGGTCCTCCCCATCGTCCTCCAATCATCTTTCATGCCTCTGGCTTCAGACAGATTTTCCCCAAGAACCTGGAAAGCATCAGTCAGCGGCAGGTAGACAGTGCTCCTCTTAACCGTGGAATCTTTGGGGTCGGAAGAGAATTTGAGAGACATTCCCACAGGAAGGAAGACGCCGGTGTTCTCATTGGAGAAGCATCTGAAACATTTCTTGAATTGGAGATTAGCTCAGAACTGTGGTGACCTCCAACCCCAACCCCAGGGGGCCAAAGAGCCCTCACCCTAATTCTCAAATGATAGGGGTCAGTTCTGGAGGTTGAGTCTTAAGGGTGTCTGGAAGTAGATTTTGTTGAGTATGCCTGAATGTTACCTAAAGGCAAAAGGATGCATTTGTCTAATCATTTTGTGGGCTAATGGATACATCCTTATTGTAATTTAATACTGAACAGTATTTAATGTTTATTCTTACTAGCACTTCTTCCTTGTGAGGCACATAAATGTTTCCATTTCCATTGGATATCAGAGACAAAGTGCCAGGAGAGTAAATGATTTGCTGAAGACTCATTTTTTTTAGTGGTAAAGCTCAAATTTTGAGCTTCCAGCTGAGTCCCAAACCTATTAGGGGTTCTTAACTTGGGGTCCATGGACCCTCCAAGGTGTCCTTGGATAGATTTCAGGGATCTGTGAACCTGGATGGAAAACAAATTTCATCCTTATTTTCACTAACCTCTAAATGAAATTGTGTTTCCTTCCATTATGAATGTAGACAATAAAACATGATTCTGAGAAAAGGTCCAAAGGCTTCACCAGACTGCCAAAGGGGTCCATTCCCTAGAAAAAGGTTTAGAACTCCTGCTACAGATTTACCTTAGCTACACGTGCCTTTAATCTGAGAGATGTGAGTTTAATAAAAATTAACCCACTCAAAGAAGCTTTCTGAAGTCTTAGAGGTTTGGGTCCCACTGAGGATAGGATTGTGTACCTTTTTTACATTTCTGCTCTATGATCTTAGATAAGCCATTTGACATTTCTGGCCCTCACTTTTTTGATTTGACAAATGAAGAGGTCGGACCTTTAGAGCAGTGGTGTCAAACTCAAATTGGAAAGAGAATCAATCATACATAAGGATCCCTGGGGGCCATCTATTGACTTAGACAATCACATGTTAATATTACCTATGTAATACAAGAGGGTGTTGCATTGGGTAGCACACTGGGCCTATAATCAGGAAGACTCATCTTCATGAGTTTAGCTCAATCCTCAGACGCTTCCTAGCTGTGTGACCCTGGACAAGTCACTTAATCCTGTTTGCCTCAGTTTCCTCATCTGTAAAATGAACTGGAGAGAGGAAAAAATGACAATCTACTTCTATATCTTTTCCAAGAAAACTCCCAATAGAGTTAACAACAGCAGAAGTTCTATTATAGTTTAATTTTTATTTTGATAAATATTTCTCACTCTCAAGAGTGTTGTGGCTTTCGTGCAGTCCTTTGACCATATTTTGACACCTCTGCTCTGAAGGAATATTTCAGTGACTTTCTCTAGGTCTCCAAAATCTTTCTGATTCTCTGGAATGATATTTCTGTTCTAAGTCTCTGGTATTAGGAGCAGCCAGAAACTCTTATTTGGATTGTATGTAGGATCCCAGAAAGTATGCAAAAAAAAAAAAAAAAAAAGGAGCTAGAGAGTAGATCCTGATACCCCATGAGAACTGCTCAAAAGAATAGATCCTGCTAGCCCATAGGTGTCCAGGGTGTGGGATTTCTGTCTAGCAGTTTGTTTTCAGCTTGTTTTGACCTTATTCTATATGGCTCATTGGTGGGTTCAGACATTACCTCCCTGACTTCTACTTCCTATAGTTCCTGGCCATTTTGCCAAATGCTATTAGAAGTTCATAGGAAATCAAAGTTCATAGATGTGGCATAGGTGCTGCTGCTGTGCTAGGAGCCTAGCTGAATGGTGCTTAGTTCCCCAAATGCTTTCCCTTTGAAAATATCAAAATTGACCTGTACACCCTCACACACCCTGAGAGACACTAGGTGTTGACTACTTTAAAGTCTACAAGTAGTGTTGAGTTAGATGACTTTCCTGAAGGAGAAGATGCCATTGTTTTTCAATGAAAACCATGGCATTGCCAGGAAAAAGGACAGAAATCTTTTGAAACCGTACTTTTCATTTACCTTGTTCCCTAGGATATGCCCTGGGGATGTTCTAGAATGGGGTTCTTAATTTGGAAGATTTCAGGGGGTCCGTGAGCTTTCATCTTCATTTCAGTATACTTGATGCCTTTTATTTTATGCACTTAAAAATGATTCTGAGAAGGGAATTATAGATTTCACTAAATGGGACACAGAAAAAGTTAAAAATGCATGTCCCCAAAATCCAGGTCTTCTGGATTTTAAACCCACATCACCCACCACACTACCTACCCATCTTGGTTTATCAACATGCTCGTGCTTAGTTTGCACAAAATTAAGCTATACTTTTCTATATTTTTCTTAAACCCTTTTAGTGTAATTTTGTTAATACTGCCAAAATATATTAGGACCATTTCTTTTCTCACTGTGCCTGAAAATGTTAGAGCTACAATGACTCCCAAGTCAAGAACATGGATAGCCTGAGGGTTTCCTCCCATCTCTATCTCTAGTTCCACCCCCCAAAAAAGCCATAGTAATCCTCAGTCATTTTTATTTTCTTAGCCCCTGCTACTACAGGTGTCTTGGATGCTCATGGCTCAGATCCCTGAATTACAAAGTCCCAAGGGGTTTCATTGGGGCTTGGAAAGCCAACTAAAGTCCTTCTGCCATTGGAAAGAAAAGAGCCTTCAAGAATAAGCCTGCCCTTCTCTAGTTGCAACATGGCCTGAAATCCATGAGGGAGTATTTGATGGAGAGGTTCTGTCAGTCCTATACCTGAGTCTCTATTGGATGCCATTCCTATGAACTTCAGTTCAGTCTTGTATCACTCATTTGCCAGGTAGCTTCTGCTAAGTAAAAAGTCCTTTACCCCAAAGGGGTACTGCTATATTTTTCATCCATCTCATTCTCAAAGTCCCACATATGAGTATTTCTTCCATTAATGGTAACTAACTTTTAAGAAATATTTATTATAAAGAAACTTTGGTGTGTGATTCTATATACACAAGTGCCCACAAATATATTTGGCTGATTTCAGGGTAAACTAAGTTTTTGTTCAGTCAGTATCGTGCCTACTTGCAATTTTGTATGAAGCATTTTTTCCCCATGTGTCTAAAATAAGTTCTCATTTCTCCTGAAAAGCAGCAATAAAAACATTCCAGGTATCCCAGTGTTCAGTGACTAAAAGGCTCATGAACAGGTTGCCTGGGACCTTCAGATCATAAAGATCCATTGAAGGGAGACTTCCATTTAGGAAGACAATAGTTTTTCCATGGGATTTTCTCTGCCAACATAGCCTTCAATGTGTTTTTGCTCCATTCAATTCAGCAAACATTCACTGAGCAACAACTAGGATTAACCACTGTGCCAGATGACAGGGACACAAACATGAAAAATGATGTTTTATATATACACATAGATATGAAAAGGCAAAAAAAAAGCGTTCAAGAATTTGAACAGGGAAAGATTGCTTTCAGTTGGGAAGCCTTTTTGATGTTCTTAAGCAAATCAGGCTTTTTTCAGTATTAAATGATAGAATGGGCCACAGTTGGTATGAATAAGTATCACTTGATCATAAGGTCTTATGCCAGCCAAATTGATTTGTTTTTTTTCCCCCCAGGGAATTTCTATTCTTGTTGAATACACAATTGATAATTTTTTTTTGCTCTGTCAAGGTAATTTTCAATATTATTTTAACTTGTCATCCCTACACAAGTATTCCTCATGTAATCATCAAATTTAAAATTGGGAGGTTATAAAGGATTAAGGAAGTTTTAACAGATAAATTAAGTGACATTATTTCTTGATCATTTAATAAAGATCATAAAATGCAGAACTATTTTGTCCTTATATAAAATGTCAGGATAGTGTACTGGTGCCTTTTGGGATGTGGGCATTGTCAGAATTTGGTCAGAGTTGGGGTATGGAGCAAGAAAAGACAATACCAAAAGTTGTATCTTTACCACTCCCAGGAAAAAATAAAAATCGTTTAAAAAATTGTCAGTATTCTTTCATACTACTTGAAGCCTTCTGTGATTCCTCCAGTTGCTAGTGGTTCTCCCTAAAATTATATTTGTTACTAAAGACTCTGTGGAACTCATCAGGGTTGGGGAGTAAGCCCAGGCCAAGCTGGTCCAGGAGGTCTATCCACCTATTTGCAAATGTTGGGGACAGATCATGTCAGGATAATGATTGAAAGGGCATATGACCAATCTCCCAGTGATGAGGAATGTGAACTGATGCTAAAAGGTTTGAAGAAGCAACAAAAGGTTTTAGAAGGTGTGGAAAACAAATCCTTATTAAAAGAGAAACCTTTGTCAGAAAGATCTCTTTGAACTAATTGTCAAATGCAAAGGATTATACAACATCTCGCAGCCAGTGAGGATTCCCCCTGCTATTATTAGGGAGATGAAGATCAGGGAATGGCACTATGTGGGGCAACCAGTAGCACAGGCAGAGAAATTGCTTTTGATCAATTTTTTACAAATTTACAAAGAACTTCAATAATTCTACCCAGTCATTGGTGTTTGGTTTGCTTTAAATCCTTGACTTTCATCTGTGGTTTGAGAATAGTGATTGCAAATCTTCCTAAGAGATATGTACCTACATTACATATATTCCCAAATCATGTTTGACTTATTCTTTGAGCTGCATTTTCTAAATGTCTGGCCCTTGTAGCAAACTAAACATTATTCTAAATTGGATAGGCAGGTCTACAAAATCCTTTTTCCATTAGAGCACAGATACCTATTTTAACTACTAGTCAAGCCTCTATAGTCTATAATTTGAGAAGCATCAAATTGTTTGTGGGGTGTCTTTTTCAGTAATATTTACCCAAATCTTAACCCGATGTCCCCCATCCTATATCCCAAATACTATATTGTAGCAGGGGAGGAGCATTAATACTGTATAATCTCCCCCTTTAAGGGGATCTTTACTGGGAACTCATTCAGACATTGAGCAGTTTGAACTCGACCAATCAGTTCCAGTTCCTAACCAATGGAGCCCAAAGTCCTTTAGGGTATGGGGCGATGATCTCATCTTCTGAAACTATTTCCTGCTGAGAATGTAGAACTGAGTCATCCTTCAGAGAACCAATTTGGACAGATGCTGAGCTGATTGAAGATCCAGTAGACTGAGTCAGATCCCTGAGGCTGGTCAACACAGATATAATTGACCAAAACCTAGAAGAAAACAAACCTAACAAGCAGAGGTTAGGAATAGAAAATGACTGGTTGAGGGGATCTCCAAACAGAGACATTCCTCTTGTTAGGGCCTTCAGAAATGTTTAGAGAAGGCCCATCTTACAGCTTGTAGTTTGGCCAAAAAGTTAAGACAGGTAAGCCAAAGAGAAAAGATTTACAGGTAGAGCCCTCCTCATTTTGGGGCAGTGTTCTCTAACTATTGCCTAATAGTTTCTTCTGGCTTATGACCAGTGAAAAAAAAAGATTTCCCAAGACAAAAGGGTTTCTTTGTTAATAAATATTATTTATGTAATTTGTGTATATTAACATATCATAATCATTAATTATATATTATAATCATACATTAATGTATAATATAGCCATAAATATATAATTATATATTAATATAATATATTAAATATATATTTACATGATAAATAAAAAACAAAAATAAATACAATAAGCAAATACAAATAAAAACACAAAAGCAATCAAATAAATGAAATAAATAGAATAAAATAAAATAATTTTTTGTAATAGGCCTAAGAGAAGTTTTCACTGGCTTGTCTCTGGGATAAGAAACTGGCCTTCACATGTTTAAAACCACCCAGAGCGGGAAGAATATATTCCTTCTTTGCCAGATTCTGTTATAGGATGAACTGGGAGAGGCTAATCTAGATTGGTCAGCAGCTTTTCATATCAAATAAGTTATAAGAAAACTTGTTTGTGCCACAGGACACACAGAACAAACATGTTATTTCCACATTAGGAACAAACTTAAGAATTTCTCATCGATATAACAAAATATTCTATAAGCTACATCCCTTTAAAAAAATTTGAATACATTAAAATTCTCTTCTCCAAACTACACTAAAGATGTAATAAATAAATAATAAATAAAATTAACAGCTGGATCCCACAAACAGTTTCATCAGTAGTTAAATGTTCTTGCATCTTGAAAGATTTATAGATCTTATATAAACAAGCATTTTTAATAAGATATATGTCTAGTAACAGGCAGATAAGTAGGCTAAATATCCATATTTCCAATGATGGAAAGCATTTACCTAATGACTACATCTTCTCAAATAGAAAATAGCAAGACCTTTCATACTTGTACTTTGCTCATAGCTTTTAAGCTGACCACTTGCTCTGAATAAAGAACTTTGCTATAAGAGACAGACAGCAGGAACATGATTATAAGAAGACAAAATATCCTTTGCTATTTGACTTCAGGTATGAAAACCACAAACGAATTCCACCCCTTTGCCGGACTCGGGAAATAGATGGGAATCATTCCTATAGAAAGGACCACAACTGAGGAATCAAGTTAGAAGGATCGACCTTAAGCAGAGGCTAAATTTGTCCTCCCAGCTCTTGGGCAGATATAGACATCCACCTGTAATAGTTCAGGATGGCATCCTTCTGAGTAACTCATGCTATTTCTCTGGGATTGTGGGTTTTCCTGGTTTATTGGTCCTCATCCATACCTGGATTCAAACTTGAGAAATAATATTAGTTATAGTCCCCCAAAAATATTGTCTCTCAGGTAGCCAAATCCCATACTAGACACTTCAAATCTTAAAAAAAAAAAAAAAAAAAAGAAAGGAAGGAAGAAAAAAAGAAAAAGAAAAAGAAAAACTTACAAATCAAGCTATCTTAAAGTTGATATGATGATGTGGTGGGAGGCATTCTCATGCTACACCTTTTCTTCACATGTACCTGCAGAGCAGAATCAAAACTAGGTACAGGAAAACTTGTAGAATAGCCAACACTGCCTGGTTAAACTCTTGCCCTAGGTATTTTAAGAAAGTTACAGATCATATTTGTTATCTTATTCATTAAACAATGAGACCATGGTGCACTTAAATAAATGTTAAATAATTTGCTGCAGACAGCTGGAGACCTTGGTAGAAGTAATGGGTTTTGAAATAACTATTTTCAGAGAATTTACAATTAGCCAGAAACCTAATAAACTTCTCTTAGAAGTTCTTTACATTACTAAGCATTAAAACTCTTGATACAGCATCTTATCTAAGATCTTTAGCATTCCAATAATGATCAATTCCTTTAAGTAGCAGAAGAAATTTCACTTAACCAGCAGGGGTTCTAGAGGAGGGGTTTAAACAGGAATTGGTGAGTTTGTTTCCTTGACTCTTTTCTACTCAGGGGAAAAGGCTCAGGCCAGGGGTAAAGGAACAGCTAAACCCATTGGAGGAACGGTGGACTATGTCCTACTGTCCCCTGGCCAACTGATCTAAAATAAAAATATGTAATTATGCAAAAATTAATATATAGTTTTCAACCCTAGGATTAACTTCCAAAAACCTTAATTAAGAATTTTCTGAAATTCAAAGGTGAAGAAATTTCAAAACTATTTCACCTGGCAAAGGAATTTTATACCTAGGACCAAGCATTTTCCCTTAGACTGATTGATGACCTTGCTAGCAAAATGGTTTCAAGAAACCTAGCAAGTTTAAAAATTAGGGGAAGGAACCCCAGAGCAGGAGCTGAGTCCAACTCCCCCTTCTTTAGCCTTAGAATTGTTGTGGGCTTTCCTCCAACTCATAATAATTACTGATTTTAGGTTTCAATATTATTGACAACCCTAAATAATTAATATCACAATTTTCATAAGTGATAGCCAGATAGCTTTGTGAATTTCCTTAAATTCTAATTGGATGTGCCATTCAAACTCAATTACCTTTTTGTTGCTTCCCAATTCACACAAACTTTTTCCTTCTTTTTGTGAGCCAAGAAAGGATCAAACACCCATTTTCATGTCCAGAGGCAAGCCTTTTTCACCTTGAGATTTTCATCAGCACAGCCTCACAACCTGACTTGTTAATGCCAGTACAAGTTTCTTATTGCCCTTTTAAACTTACCAATCGCTTTTACAATCAACCTTTCTTGCCCCTTATTTTTAAACCCTACCCCCCTTTTTAAAACTTTCTATAATTTTTTATAAACTCTACCCTTTAAGTGTATGTTTTTATTTTTGCTAAAAGAAGAAAGCAAAACAAAACTTAAGATTCGGAATATAGATAATACATAATAACTTTGGGCCAAATTTTGCAAAACTTACACCACATGACCAACAGGGCTGAGAGAATTTTAAAGCATAGCTCATACAATTTTTACAAATTTCACAATATAACCTCTTTAGGTAGGCATGTGACTGCTTTAGGTAAATTACCAGAGAACTTTGTTTTAATAGCCAATTTTGGGGGGCTTAAAATCAAATCAAATATAGAATTAAATTTCTAATAGCTTACTTCAATATTAATACAGAGAATATTTCTAAAATCTTATTCTCCAATGCATCAATTGAAAGTAATTCTAATCATATAATTTAAATTTATACACACAGAAATTTAGGTTATATTTTTGAGAGAAACCAAAGTCTTTCCCCTCAAAAATGCCATCTTCCTAGACTCCTTGAAATCTTTGAACTGGTATAGGAAAGAGGGAAAAATTTTAAAGTATAAAGTGGATTTCCCTAAGATTTTCCCCAAGGCTTATGGAGGTAGACCACACCCTCCTACAGAGTCCTAGAGAAGGATTTTAGGACACTGAGGCTCCAGGATGCAGAGACCCATCTACAGAGAAACTGAGGCTGACTCCAGAGCATGGGATGGAGGTTTTGGGGAGACTACCATTCTTTGGAGGGGCTGGAATGACATACTTTCTCAAGCAACAACTCTGGCCATTCCCCAGTCCCTCCAATGGAGAGAAGCTTAAAGAATGCTTTTATCTCCTTAACTTTTAAGAAAAATTCAACTTAGTTTGAATCACAAAGAGAAAAAATTTTCACAGACTGAAGCAAAGGAAGTCAGAGAACAGAAATGGAGAGAAATCCTAGATGGCCAGATCCTTTCATTTGCAATTCAGCTGACTGAGAGGCTTAAAATAGAAGGCAAAACACACACACACACACACACACAGAGATACGGAGAAACAGAGATAGAGAGAGGGAGAAAGGAGAGACAGAGATAGAGAGACACAAAGAGAGAAACAGACACAGAGACAGAGGGAGAGACAGAGAGAGAGACAGGCAGACAGACAAAGAAGAGGAGAGACAGAGAGGGAAAGAGATTGAGAGAGAGAGAAAGAACTTTGTACATTTTTGTCTAGTACAAAGTTGTTCCTTCTCTATTCCACCTCCTTTTAGAAGAAATTTTCCTAGAGAAGAGTCTGTTCCCCACCTACTTCTCTAAATTTCTTATAAATATCCCTGTACAGATCCTTTATGCACTTCTGTGTGGAAGTCCTCTACACATTCATGATCTTAGATCTTCGTAATATCTGCTCAACACTAGATATATCCTTTCCCCAGTGGAGTCTTTTGGAAAATTTGGGGAACAAAAATCCTTATCTGTCTTCCCAGGTGCCTTTGTCTTAGAAGTTTTCCCTTATATCTAAGATTCTTCCTCCAAGGGCCTTTAACTGGGCTGGTCTAGTCTAGAATAAGATCCCGGACCAACAAGGACTACCATTGCCACAAATTTTTATACTTTGTTCCATATATCAACTTGTGTGTCCCTGGCCAGCTTCCTCTTGCCTGAATTTCTTCAGTCACTCTACTCAGCCACTATTGATGTCTTGGGTCCCCATGCATCCCAGGGGAGCCAGAGAAAAAAGCCTAAAAGATTGGTGGAAGTGTTCCTCCTCTACTCACCCCTCAGGCAGCCACCCAAGATTTTCAAGGGATCCCAGATGTTATTAAAGTTGTAATTAAAGACTGTGGAATTCAGTAGGGTTGGGAGTGGAGCTGCCATTGCCCACTACTTCCCCAATTGCAAGCTGGTCCAGGAGTAGCATTACAACCAAAGCTCTTTTGGAGGGAGAGAAGAATCTTTTATTCAATGATTCTCATGAGAAGTAACATGCTCTTTGGTAGACACACTAAATACTGAAGCCAGAGCAAGCTTTATATTGTTAGTTTAGCTTCTTGCCCTTCCCTTCAAGGTTTGGATTGGTTGGATTTACTGTCAGTTAGTTACAGCTGATCATCAGCTTTACAATCCAAATTACAATTAGGTGGGATTTACAATCAGAATTAAAATTGATCAGATTTACAATCTTTATTGGCCCATTCCATATGTCCTGTCATTGACCCTAGCTGGTTTGAGTCGGTTTAAGCTGGGTTCCTTTGTCAAAAATTTTGTTGTTTAGTCAGTTCCTTTACTCACACGTTGATTGGTTGGAGATATCTTAACAAGATATTTCACACCCCCTTTCATTCTGTTTTGACAATATCTGTGGAAACCTAACTTCTCATACTCCTCACACATTGTAGTTTATTTAGTACATACTTGCAATGTATATAGTCTCTCCATTAATAGAACATAAGCTCCTTGAGGAATGGTTTATTTTTGTGGGTCCCTAGCACCTATTAACTTGTGCTTTGAAGGATGAGAAGTGTTCAAAACATCTCTTGGCTGAAGATAGGCTTGAGGCAAGCAGACCCAATCAACTAACTGATGCAATAATACAAATGTGATGTATTTTCTAAAGGTGCTTCTTTGTGGCTTCAGCTCAGAGGGGAGTGGTTTGGAACATAATGAGACGATGCCCTGGTTCACTGCCAAGAACTTCAGCAAGGGAATAAAGGAAATTTAGATACCAAGGGAAAACATAAGATAGTCAAATAACAGAGTATCACCCCATACTAAGATTCTGCAAAGTCAATAAATACATCACAACCAGCTGCTGCCTATGGAACATCTTGATCATTAAAAGCATAAGAGCAAAGGAAAGTTGAAAGAGAAAGCTCCAAGACAATGGGAATGGGCTATCAAGAACCAAACAAGAGCTTATTTAAAGAAGATAATTTGGATGAAGAAGAAATTCATCTCTTTCGGGGCATGATAGAAGTCAGCTGATATAGCTCCTACTTGAAGAGAATCTCAGAACTCACAGATGAGAGGAGGAGTGAAATTAAATCTGGACAACCATTTTTTGGCTTGATTCTACAGTTACAATGGATCCAAGGAATCTGAGGTCACATAAATAGTTTGATTGGCTAGAAACACTATCCAGGTTGGGCCAGACTTAAGTTCAAAATACGAATTTTAGGAGACAGCCTGAGCCACCCAAAAATTTAGAATAGCAACGGCATCCAGTGGGTCTGACAATATGATAGGTGCAAAGTTGACAAAAGACAAAGTAAACACAGCAGGACTAAAACCAGTGAGCATGCAGACTTACAGTGCTCCTTCTAAATGAGGGAGGATGTTACACATATAATCAGATGATGCCCACTGATCTTAAGATGTGCAATGCATATTTTGTATGCAATTATAACATGTAATTTTATTTGTTGTATGAATGAGAAAAAGAAGAGAACAAGCATTTATGCAGCACTATGTGCCAGGCACTCTGCTGAACACTTTGCAAACATCTCATTTGATCTCCTGAATAATCCTGTAAAGTAGTGATCTTATTATCCCCATTTTACAGATGAGAAAATAAAGGCTGAGTTTGCCCAGAGTCACTCACAGCTGACTTGAACTAAGGGCTTCCCGACCCACAGCCTTATGTAGCTGTGTATAATCTACATCTGTGAAGCAATGATAAGATTGTGTTGATGTTATTGCATGCATGATGCTATGCTTATTTCTATTTTACAGATGAGTAAACAGAGGCAACAGAGATTAAGTGATTTGCTCAGATTCATACTGCTAGTAAACTGGATTTAACCTCTGGTCTTCCGGACTCCAGCAACACTTAATCTACTCATTACCTTGTCTGTTCTTCAGGAGGTGTTCCTATGAGGTGAAAGTGAATTAGACAAGTGAAGGAAGGCTTCTCCATCTACTAAATAGTGTCTATTAGTTCTTTGTCCTTCCTTCACGAATATATGTGTGTATACATATATATATATATATATATATATATATATATATATATATGTGTGTGTGTGTGTGTATGTATATGTGTATATATACATGTATGTAATACATATATGTGTGTATGTACATATATAAATATATGTGTATATATAAAATATATGTGTGTATACATATATATACATATATAAGTATGTATGCATATAAAAATATATGTGTGTATACATCTATATATATATATAT